>JAMPIV010002453.1:0-39839 GCA_024509875.1 Oreohelix idahoensis
TTATTTAAAGACGTCAACACGGATGTAAGATGGAGCAAGTTTGGCTTTTATCATAATGTTCGATTATGAACCAAACATTTAAATGAATATAATTGATATTTGTTACTTTCATATTTTCAGTTAAAATTTTGTTTTGTTATAGACTGAAAATCTTTGATGGTTGTTGTTTATGGAGGGGTAGATAGGATTTGAAAAAAGACTTATGGCAATGTCAATGGGGTGATGTTAGTTAAAATGTAAATGTATATTGGCCTTCTTTCTGATTGTTTTGTACATGATGTGCATGGATCAGACGATCGTTATTGAGTATTTTCGATGCTATATAACATTGCTAAAACTTGCTCTATTATGTTCAAATAAATGTTACAAAGTTTATAATTTAAAATAAAAAAAATGTTATTTTTTTAACAGAAAATTTAGTTTGAGTCATGAATTTGTGGTGGGGGGCCGCCAATCATATAGGATTTAACATGTAGCTTTTCACGTAAATAAGTGTTTTCATGTTTTCAAACGTAAACCGGTATAATGTCATAATTCCCAATAAGCGTTTTTCAGGATTTTAAAACCTAACTCTGGTATGGGTAGTGAATTTTATCACTGTCGATTTGAAAAGGTTAGTGCTAGTAGCCTTTCACGCGTGATGGCAGCAATTGTGTATCGCGCGACGCGTGTTTAGTATTGCATGCTTCCTGCCTTCATTCGCCCCTCTCTCTCTCCTGCTTTATCTGTCCTTTAGTTACGCCGTGTATGGAATGAATGAAATATTAAATCTAGGTCATTGATCAGCTTGCGTATCTCAAGGTTTTTCCAAGAAATACAGTACACGTTTCATTGAAGAAAGCGGGTAATAATACAGTAGGCTTTTACTATCAACGTGAAAGCGTTACAATTTGCAGACGAAGTAGAAAACAAGGGGGATTTCGAGTACAGTCATTGTGACAGCACTGTTCTTTACCATTCTTCTTTCCTTTTATTAAATTTATTTGTTAGGCTTTACATTTACCTTTTAATTTATATATGTGGATTAGAATATTTCATGACAGCTGGGGAGGACAGTGAATATAACCTGGCGCTTTAGTCAGTCTACTTCACTGTGAGATTCGCACTGCCACAGACAGCAGACGTGCCAGTAGTTAGAAGTCAGAATTTCCATTTACCAAACCGGACACCTTTTATCAGAGTTTTCATCAGGACTTACAATTCAGCGCAGGAAATCTCTAATATTTTAAATAAGGAAAAACGGAATATCTGAGGAAACTGATACACACGTAATCAGAGAGGGATTTATCTTATTTAAGAAACGACACACCAGACGCGTGTAAGAGGCCGATTCAAGTCTCTTCTATTCATCTGAGCAAAAACGTCTTTGAGCCTGGATTGGCGTAAGTTGTGATTTTACATTCTATATTTTATTACTAACATATGAACTAACATATATGTATATAGCCATGTGAATTTTAATATGTGAAGATCGCTAGTGGATATCCTAGTTATTTGAGGCTGGCAACCTCAGCGTATAGAATGATAATTCACGAACCACCACCATCACGGGCTGGTGATCGCTTTATTGCTAGTTTCTTAAAGAGAACTAAATGCATAAAGAGTCCAAGGCTCCATATGGAGCAGGGAGGGAAAGATGACAGAAATGATGAACATTTTAATTATAATGCTTACAGTTTCAAACCAGCGTAAATGTCGATGTTAACATATGCACTTTAACATTAATGGAAGTTAATGCATGTCAGTGCAAAAATAAATGAAAACATGTTCAATGTATATTGTGAACACTTTTCAATCAGTGGAAATGTAAATGTAAACATATTCTTTTTGCATTATTAACCTTTTCATTTAAATGTAATATAAAGCTAAAGCTATCCAGCTTAAATGTAAAGAAAGATTTATCCCGAGAGATTAAATTTAATTCTCATCAAGGGCAAATTCTGAGATAAATGGAGAGACCAACTTTGTAGACTCTCATTGACATTTCTGGGAAACGAGCTACACCCGACAACCTTGACCAGCGACGAGCGTGAGCAGTATAAAAAGAACCAAACCATCAGAAGGAGCAGAACCGTCATTGGCAGCTAAGTGCTAAACATCATTTGCCAAAATGAATCTTTTTCCAACGACTCTACTGTAAATCAATGATGAAACTTTTCTTCCAAGCTATTCAATTATTTTCAAACTGTTAAAACTTAAGTGATTATTAAATTGTGTTATTTGTAATTATACAAATTTAACTTCGATTTAATCCCTTGAAAGCTGAGCTATACCAGAATGTTTCTTTTTTCTTAACCAGCGGCACTTGGGCTTTCAGCCCCTCGGCTCAGTGACAAGTCATTGCGAGGCTGGGGAGCCTGTGGACTTTCCTTCCAACCCGGTCAGGAGCTTCGCTCCTTCCCATCCACAGAGGGTGATCTCAGGAGACCGTTTAAGTTATTCAGTCAAAATCCCGGTCAATGACACCACCTCAAATGCCCACGCCCGGGCTTGAGCCTTGAACACCTGATCGCCAGCGCAATGTGGCAACCATTACACCAGCGCGGCTCCCTAGCTATACCAGAATAATAAGAATTCCACTGAGTTATTCAGAGGTGGGGGCCTAACCGAGCTAACATAAACCATTGCTTAATCCTTTACAAAAGTTGTCGGCAGATTCTATAATTAATGTGCTCAGACAAATGCAGCATTGTTTTCGCTTATCTGAATATCTTGTAACAACTCTTTTGTGATAGAAGTGTCATTACCCTTCTATCTACATATCTGCCAAGAGTAATCTTGTGCGAAGGTAGACACCTTTGAAGCCCATTTTAGATACTCTTGAGTTCTGGCCACTGTTGGACCACTACTGCAAAGCAGGGGAGGCAATACCGTCACAGTTATTTGTGACCCTTGTAACTGAAGCAGACGTTCACAACATTATAATCATCAATGTCTTTGTTATCTCTGTTTTTCTTGTGATATCTTTGTTTTTACCTGTGTGTAATAACAAACAGTCTACATAAATTAAAACAAATTAACACAAGCCACGCAAACAATTATTTCTTCCACCTGTCGCTGTGAGGATACGATTAGCGAGACAAGACTAATGGGGCCATGAATTAGCTGGCTGAAATCTGCTGTTTCTGTTCGAAGCTTTTTATCCTATCGTGTTAGAGCCGTCCGCTCCGGTGCATTCGACGTTCGTGAGTATCGACTATAAATTTGAGAACGTAAAGGTCTGGTGTCAGTCTATCAGGACTTTTTAATCCTGGCTCTTTTTGGCGAGCGCATATGGAGAATTATGTGAAGATACATTTTTGTGTACTGAACAACAAGAGATGACTTCGGTTTACATCTGTTGTTGAGAACTTTGGAGATATTTAAATGTTACAACGTGTGAGTGACATGACACTCATTGAATAGTAAACTTGTTACACGTAGATCTGAAGATTTTTTTTTCTTCAATCTTGAACTGCGTAAACAAAAGGTATTCTTTCTCTTTTAAAACGAGGGAGAATGGAAGTCAGCATCAAGGGGATCAGGAATTGTTAGAAACATCATGTACACAAAAGAACAGACAGGGTGCCACAAGAAATGTTATGGAGAGGATTAACTTTTCATAATGGATTTACATGACAGACATACGAATTGTGTGGTCTTATTTAGATGTTAGGGGAAGCAGAGAAGAACAATAGCTAAGGTAGTAGAAGACAGGGTTGCTGGAGGAGAAGAGGAGAAGAGAATGAAGAAGAGTAATAAGTAGAAGAAAACCGTGAAGAACACGGACAACAAGAACAATAAAGAAAAACATGATGAAGAAAGAATAGGAAGAATGATAAAGGAAATAACGAGTAGGTGGTTAAAAGGAAGAAAATTAAAGAAGAATATGATGAAGAAGAAGAAGATGATGATGACGAACGAACGAACGAACTTTATTTTCAAAGGGTTGAGAATTGGGCAAGCAGGCCCGTCTGACATTCTGCCCTTCCTTTCTCTCACCTTTCATACTGAATTCATTTATTCCCATATGCATTTTACTTATCAATGTCAAGGAATTCAACGTTGTAAAGTAAAATAAAATAGCACACTCATATTAACATTAACTACTTATAAGCATGACATAAAATATGTTGAAAAGTACAAACATCGTCATTAGAACCTACAATTGACATTATAAGAAAAGATAATCTGATTAGGGGGGCATATAATCAGAACTAATAAAGTATTCGAAAAGTCTACGATTGTATGAATAGGGACTGAGGTTGTTTCTTAGGTTATGTGGAAGACAATTCCAAAGATGAGCAGCAGAGTACGCTAAGCTTTTCTTGAATAAGTCAAGTTTAGGCTTGGACACTTGCAATTTGTTAAAGCGTTGACTGCGTCTTTCGTTGTATTTGAACATTGGCCACAGATATGCTGAAGCATTATGTGACGGGATTTTGTGAACAAATTTAGCTTTGTTAAACAGAAGGCGCTTTCTTAAGGGCAGTATTTGAAGATTTTTATATAGATCTACACACTGAGTTAGGCAGTTGTCAGAGACTAGACGCACTGCACGCTTTTGTAGTGAACGGAGTCTCTTTTGTGTTGGACATTGAGCAACCATCCCAGATTGTGGAGCAATAGTCAAGGTTTGCTTGTATATGAGATATGTAGAACAATTTTCGTGCATCTTCATCTAGGAAATGTTTGATTTTAGCTAACTGGTAAACTTTCTGTGCCGTTTGTTTGGTCAGTGCATGTACATGTGAGTTCAAATTTAGATGTTTGTCGACGATTATACCTAGAGTTTTATGTACATTAACGTTTTCAATGTAGATCTGAAGTGTTGTTTTCTTTAAATTTTGTAGTTTTTGTCTACTTGATATTAACATGCATTTTGTTTTAATGATATTTATTAACATGCGATTTCCGTTGCTCCACTTAATCAGATTATCTGTATCTTTTTGTAACAATAGTTCGAGTGTGTTACAACTTTTATCACTCGTGTAAACAGTACAGCCGTCTGCAAACAGGTCACAGGATGAGTGCTTGATGTGTAGTGGAAGGTCATTAATGTATATGGCAAAAAGAAGAGGAAGAAGTATACAACCATGAGGAACGCCTGTATTTATCACTGCTTTGTTTGAATAGGAGTTATTGTAAGAAACTACATGTTTTCTGTCTGACAGAAAATTTCTAATTAAAATATTGTGATCTATCATATCAAATGCAGTTTTAAAGTCTACAAAGACTGCCCCACACATGTTGTCGTAGTTAACATTTAGGTGCCAGTTGTCTATCATCTGTGTTAGAGCAGTGTGACATGAATGTTTAGGTCTAAACCCCGACTGACTATCAATTAGCAAGTCGTTGTTAACTAGGTGTTGTAGTGTTATTTTATGTATATGTTTTTCCAGTGGTTTGGATAGCGATGATATTAGAGAGATTGGCCTATAGTTACCAAAGTCACAATTATCGGAGGAACCAGGTTTGAAAAGAGGATATACCTTAGCGACTTTAAAGTGCGACGGAAAATAACGCTTTGCGATACATAGATTGTATATGTATGTTAGTTAATCGCTAATAACTGGCGCAGTATAGCGCAGTATTCGATACTGATTCCGTCAAGTCCTGATGAGTTATTCTCTTTAAGGCCTAGAAGATAGTTATACACTTTATTATCTGTCATAAACGGAATGTCGGATGGGATTGTGTTGGTGAATTTGTTCTCACAGAATGCTGACAGTTGGCCTAGGTCACTATGGGAATCTGGTATCGTAGATTTAAGACTGGTTATTTCTGCATGAAAGTAATTGCTGAAGTCTGTACGAGTAAATGAGGTATTGGGGGTTAACGAGTCTGGCGAATTTCGTTTGTTTACTATAGTGTTGATTGCTTTCCACATATCTTTACTGTTTGTTTTGTTCTGAACTAAGTTTTTAAAGTATGTTTTCTTTTCTCTACGTATTAAATATTGTACCTTGTTTCTTTGTGCTCTGTATATGTTAAAGTCTTTATTTTTGTGAGCTCGATCTCGTTGCCTCATGGCTTCTAGCACTGCTGGTGTGATCCAAGGAGATTTTATCTGTCGTTTCACACAAACTTCTTTAGCTGGTGCGTGGTTATCAAACACACAATGAAAAATACGAGTCCAATGAGCAATGACGTCATCTGGATCAGAAAGCGGGTAAACACTGGCTAGAGGTGCAGCTCGCAAATCATGTAAAAATAGTTCATGGTTGAAATTTTTGAAACTTCTAAATTTCATACTTATATGTATATTTCTGGGAGCTCTTTATTTATTCTTTGACCACGTGCAACATATTGGATAGAGGTCACTCATTGCGACAAAAGGAACAGAGCATTCTATTATGTTTTCTGCACAGGTGACGTAGATGTGGTCAATTGTTGTGGATGATGTTTTTGATACTCTGGTAGGCTGGTTGACTATTTGTTTTAAGTTGTAAGCTAGTATGATGTTTTTCGACGTTTGGCTTGTGTTGTGCATGTCGATGTTGAAGTCGCCTAGAAGAATAATTTCTTTGCCAGTGGTAAATACTTTGTCCATCATAGTGGAGAAATCTTCATACCAGATGGTTCCTGCACTGGGATTTCTATAAAGATACCCGACTAGAAATTGTTCCTGACTCAGTGTTTTTATTTCTAACCATATGCACTCGGTCTCTGATGTCTGTAAATCGCTTCTGCGGCGATAACTAATAGAAGTGGAAATATATACCACTATACCTGTTTCTAGCTTCCTACTTGAGTCTCGTCGAACAGTTTTAAAGCCTTGTAGTGCAATATCATCATCTGATATGTTGTCATTCAAACGACTTTCCGAAAGTCCAAAAACATGAAAATTTTGATTCAGAATTCGGGTAAGCTCAGGAAGTTTGCCTAATAGATGGTAAATGTTTAGATGACCCAGCCGTAGACCATCCTTAATTAGCCATTGTGTCTGATTTGTATGCTTTTTAATTTTGGAACGGGGGGGATATCAATAACAAAAGCAGTGTTAACACGAAAATCACAATTATTTAATTAACTTTACCAGGTCTAATGTTAGTACTTAACTTACGAAAAACTTGGCATAGGCACTACTAACAATTGCAATGGACTGAAACTGTCAGGAGTATATGAAAATAGTCACACAAAAGCAGGCACGCACAGTTTCACACCACAACACTCAAAATCTAACAAAGTAATTAAAGGACAGAGAAAGTACGAATTTAAAATAGTCAAAAATCAAACAAGTAAAAAAACTGTTAAAGGCCTGTATCCAATGGAATACGAGTGTTCCAAGAAAGTAAAAAAGTACTTATTAGTTTATGAACTAAACTACAGGGGAGAGACGGCTTTGGTCGCAGGGATTCAGTCAGTGAAAAAGTATGTGTGTAGTCATCATCGATGATGGATGTCTCTGTCTGGTCTATAGTAGGGGCCACGTTGCACAGACATCATTAGTGCTTGGCTGAGTGACGCAGGGCTGAATTGCATCAGGTAGCCAAGTTCTGGATTCCACTGAGGACGATGATGTTGGCTACGTGAGGAAGAATGACTGTAGATTTCGTCTGTCGTCGTTTCAACACTGCTAGGAGGTTTCTGGGTCTGGGATCTTGTGACACTGCTCGTAGAATTGTCATGTAATTTGTTTGTGATGGACTGTCTTATGAGCAGTGCAGGAAACAACTTCATAACATTCGGCTTCCTGACTGTTGGTGGCATTATGGTTGTTGTAAGGTAAGCCACTCCCAATAGGTGCGCTTCTATGAGGGGCCGGTAAAGTATGTTGTGCATTATCGTGATTGGCTGATCTCATGGTAGATGGTTTTTTTTCCTCTGTGTATTTTGGGTTGTCGTTTTGCGTACGCTCCGGATATTTAATGTTTTTTGCTAGGATGCTGCTTCTTAGTTTGGATGTATGTATTTGATCCGTGTAGAGGCGTTTCTTTGGAGCTCCTTAGCTGCTTGTAAAGAAAGTAATGTGGTTGATAAAATTAATGTTGTTGTGTTGACGTGTTGACAGTAGTTCTGTAATGTCTTGTTGTTGATGTCTGCTATGCGACGCTGGAAGCCATAGCAAGGCGGAATAATTGATGACATATAAATTGAGGTGTTAGGAAATTTTTGCTTTCTTGTAGTAGTCTGTCTTGAAATAGCAGAGGGGCTTACGCTGAGTCCATTCATTATGTCGTTGATTCCTATATGTATTGTTGTTCTTGTAATGTTATGGTGTATGTAGAACTTATTTATTTTAGCACTTAGTCTTTCAGTTCCAGCTCCAGGCATCGCCAGCACTAAGACGGATTCTTCTTCTGTGGTGGACATCCGATCGTTGTAATTTCCTTTTAAGAGAGAGTCGCCAATTATGATATGTGTTGCTTCACTACATGGTTGTTTACTCGGCTTTCGTTTTGTTTTTGTTGTCGCCATTGGTTCTCTTGGTGTGAATCGTCCTGGTGAGCCTGGGTTATTTGAATGGGTGGTTGGGGCGTCGGTACATAATTGGGCAGCTGTTCACTTTGTACTGATCTCTCGTTAAGGGCTGAAAACCTGTTACTTATTTTTACACTAATAGGATAATTTTCGTGTGTACCTGAAACTTGTTTGGTTTGACGTTGTTGCTGCTTGTGGCGTTCGTTTGATGTTTGTTCTTTGGTAGAATCGCCAAAAGCTTCAGGCACTATAAGATGATGCACTGACTGAGTTGTTTTAGAAATAGAATCGATCCGTAGTTGCTCAATGATGAGCTTCATATTGGCATTATCTTCTCTCAAAGAAAGTATTTCATTTTTGAGGAGTTCGTTTTCTGTACTCATTGATTTGTGGACAATAGTCGTCAGATCAGCAATTAGAGCTCGCATTGTTTCCTCCATTTTGAGCACCACCAGTTCCTGGCAGCACGGTGTATTTATCCTGTGAGTAACTTCTGGGTGGTTTTCATGAGATGAAGTTCCATCTGTTTGTGTGGCCGAGTCTTTAAGGCCCATGGGATATTCTATGGCCAGCATGTGCTGACATATTGGAGGATCTGTTACTTTGCCGATCTCTGGAAAGTCGTATGCTGCGGAAGGCAAAGTGGATATATTTGTGAGAACGTTTAGACTAGAGTAAGTAAGTAAGATTTCGTTGTCAACAGATGAGACGTTGGCAGCTGAAAATACGATATCTATTGCGATTTGGGGTGAACATACTGTTGTCCAAATTTGTGTTAGCAGTTATCTTCTGCGCGGATTCATTCAAACTGAGAAAGTCTGTTTGTAACCATGACTCAATAACTGCAGCAGTTGCCTGAGCCATCACGCTTTGTTCTTGGTATGGTAGAGGTGCATAGAGATAAGAGGTGTTGTGATTAAATCTTCAACGAATGCGCCGTGTTTATCCGATCTCGTTTCGACATGGTCAGTCTAGTAGTGTTTCGTACACGCTGTGCGGAAAGCCTCGTATTGAAAAGTGTTGTGGAAACGTACTGTAACACATTGGCCCTCATTTGATACTTTGAAAGTTAAACCCGACTCCTTGCTACAACTCTTAATTTTCAAACACACTGCTTTGTCCTTTTTTTAAAGTGTAGCTTTTTATGATGGTCGAGCGCAGTCGACCATCCCTAGAGCGTTTTATTACCTGCGAGCTGTCGCCGATCTCCAAGTGTGACATGTTTACATGCCCCCTGGGTTTAATTGCCAGTGAAATACATCATTCCGCTGGAAACTATTTGTTGGAGTGGATTTGGGTGCCAGGAATACTCGCTGGCCGACCACCCTTTTATCAGTACCGAGTCACGTGGTCATTGTTTAAGGAATGTGTAGTTAATGAAAAGAAATGAATAGTTCATAATTTCCTGGCATTTTGTTTCTTCAAATATTATATGTTAAAGCAACACAATGTGACGCTCACAATATTCACAATCTAAAAAGGAACACACCAATATAACAATCCTTGAAGTAACATTTCCAAAGCGTGTGTTAAAATTCGACATGTGAGACACAATCCATACACGTCTGCTCAGCTCGGCTGCGAGAGACTTTACGACGATGATAATGATGATGATAATCATGGTGATGTTGCTGATGATGATCGTGATAATTGTGATGACGACGACGACGATGATGATGATAATAATGAAGATGGTGCTGATGATATGATGAAGGTGATGACGATGACGTTGATGATGATTATGATGATGATAATAATGATAATGAAGTGATGATGATGATTATGATGATGAAAATAAAAATGAAACAGATCAACTCTGAATATTTCAATGACAAAAGCTCAGAAACAAATTAGAAAGGTCCTTGAAAGATGAGGTACTAAGAAAAGGGTTTGAAACATTTCACGGAAAATGTACTAGAGTCAAAAAGCTTACACAATAGCAGGCGTTACCATTCTTTTATCTCTTGGATAAAGACATTTACAAAAGGTCAATATAAAAACGGATGACTTCTCGCAGTATGGGTTCATGGATAACTCTACTGAAAGTAGATGAAAATCCCATGTGAGTATCTGAACATTTTTCTGACGCATTTAATGATCCTGCTGAGAATACTGTTAGCCCTAGATTTACGCCGGGGATGCGTTCCTGGAAAAAACGGCGCAAATATAATAATATCGGCGTAAATTGAAAACATTTTATAATGTAAGTTTATAGGAAGTCAGTGGTTACGCTCCAGGCACCCATAAATTAACAAGTAATATAATGCTGTTATATAAAGCTCTGAAATAAATAAAAGTAAATAAAATAAAATATAAAAAATTTCATTAAACATAGATTCAATGAAAAATATGTTGTACACCCACACCTCACAATGACGTAATGTATGGCTTTAGTTCTCTGACCAAGTCCCTGGTTAAGGATTGCCACTTTTTTGTAAAATTGAGAAAGTGTGACGGTATTGCCTCCCTTGCTTTGCAGTAGTGGCCCAACAGTGGCCAAAACTCAAGAGTATCTAATATGGGCTTCAAAGGTATCTACCTTCGCACAAGATTTCTCTTGGCAGAGATGTAGATAGAAGGGTGATGACACTTCTATTACAAAGGGAGTCTTCACAAGATATTCATAATAAGCGAGAACAATATTGCTTGGGCTGAGTATGTTAACTCTGTAATTCTCCCGGCGCTTTTGTGAAGGATTTAAACACTTATTACTTTCAGCTCGTTTAAGCTCAGTGTAATTCTATTATTCTAGTATAGCTCTGTTTAGAGTGTGTGTAGTAGTTTAACTGAGACAAACATGCAGTAACTTTAAAATGATTAAATCGAAGTTACATTTGTAACTTTACAAATAACAAAATTTAATAATCACTTTAGGTTTTAACAGTTGGAAAATAATTTGAATAGTTATGAATCAAGAAAAGTTATCCTCACAGTCTTTAAAGAATGTGAGATATTACAAGAAGTTCAAGTGGCAGCATATATTTGAACTTAGCTGCCAATGACAGTTCTGCTCCTTCTTATGGGTTGGTTCTTTTCGCTCTGCTCACGCTCGTCTCTGATCAAGGTTGTCGGGTTAGCTCGTTCCCCAGAAATGTCATGGAGAGTCTACCACGTGGGTCCTTCGTCTTAAAGCGTAGGCCACGGTTCCCTTCTTGTTCCAGAGATAGTACTTTTTGCTGGTACCACCAATAACTATGGTAAAGAATAGAACGAAACGCTCTTCTGGGTATGGCGTTTTCCACCCCATAGTTATGGGTTCCTATCTTCCCATACCACCATCCCAATTACTCAGACTTTACCCTCGATGAGAATTAAATTTAATCCCTCGGGATAAAATTTTCTTTACATTTAAATGGAATAGCTTTCAAAGTTACTTTATACTTAAATGAAAAGGTTAACAATACAGATACATCTCCATTGATTGAAAAGTGTTTACAATATAAATTTAATATGTTTGCATTTATGTTATACACTGATTGAAAAGTTTGAAACTTCCATTACTTTAAAATGAATATTTTCACATAGACATTTAACTTGGTTTAAGCTTGAAATCTTACATATAATTTTAATGTGACTATGTTTATATGGACATTAACATTGCTTTTAAAATGTAAGTATTATACTTAGAATGTACATCATTTCTTTCATCTTTTCCTTCCTGCTCCATAGGGAACCTGGAACTACTTTATGCTTTTAATTCTCTTTACGAAACTAGCAATAGAGCAATCACCAGCAGTGCAGTGGTGGTTCATGAATCATCATTCTATAAGTTTTCATAGTCCCGGTGTTCCTTATTAAAATGTAGAGATTTCCTGTGCTTTGTAAGTCTTATTTGGTTCTCCAATAAAAGGTCCGGTTAAAAAAAGGAATTATGAATCTAGTCTTCACTCTAGCGAGGTCTGATGTTGTCTTGGCGAGCGTGAAATTCACAGTGAAATAAAACTGCGAAAATGGTCAGACTATGTTCCTGTCTTCCCAAGCATTGTTGTTATAAATCTAATCAGAAAGATCCAATCATTTCAAATCATGCGGATAGGGTGTGATGATTTCAAAAATATTCAGACATTAGATAATATTGAACGTATTGCAGAGGTCAACTCTCCCATATATGGCAATATATGTCAGATGCTTTTTGTACAAACTTACAGACAGATCGGGGAACTAACAAGACAACATGTGTAAGCATTAATGCTTATTACTTAATTAGAAAGTAATGTTGTCATAACAAGTCGGTCCGGAAGCGATTATGTCACACTTGTCTGCCCACATGTGTCACACAGACAGTAATCTCGTTATCTGTAGTATGAGTACGCAAAAACTCCGTGTCTGCCCATCTGGGTTACCAAACGAATCGTCTTATCAGCGGTTCACTCTAAACACGCCGGCGACTATCTTATCTCAGTTGCTCACCGCAAGCTAGGATGACCGGGTAACAACAGGTGACATCACAGAGAGGAATGTCCAATGATTTGATAAAATCAAATATGTGCTACTTATCAGAAACATAACGATGAAAGAAAGAAAGAAAGAAAAGTGCGATACTTGAGAGCACATAATAAAAATTAGTACCACAAATGTACCGATACTGCCGGAGAAAAACAAAGATCGTGATGAGGTCGTCCATTTCGTCACAGATAGCATGCTTACTGTGGTCTTTGCAGTCCGATTTGTGGTCAGTCTTGCAGATCTGATTACTGAGTTTCTCAATGTCTGAAAGGATGCGCTGTGTATCGTTTATCTCAATTTCTCTTGTAGGAATCTTTCCGTCATATGTGATTCCTGCTCCTCTTTTTGTTTGCTTAATCAACCGATCAGCCGATTCTTCAGTCTTCACTTAATAGAGGTTCTCCAGGCCTTTCCTAGCGCCCCTGTTATGTCTTTATATATAATTTGTTTCCGTAATTTTCCGGAAAGTCTGGAGCGATTGTTTCTGGCCATACAGACGCAGGAATATTTCATATCCCAAAAAAAAAAAAAAAAAAAAGCTTTGTTACAATCTCAAGTGACTTTACTAGACAGAATCTATAAGCGGCTTCCTAGCACTACGGTAATATAGCAAATGTATTAACATGGGGCACATTTCAGGCAGGGGCCGATAGGTTGTACTGATTTTAGATGAAGAAAGTTTTATTGTTGTTGGTGCGGTCTGGTTTGGATCTAATTGTTTCCACGTGCAGGTTGTGGATTGGTTGTCGAATATTTGGTGGTTTCCCCTTTTATTCGTTCACGTCTGCGTGTCTCGATCATTAGAAAGGGCGTCAGTTTCAGGTGTGTCTCGTCATCGTTTGGTGACCGTGCGTGTTGATGGTGTAGATGTATAGTGGATGTTCGATCACTGCCCTATTAGTGGGTGGTTGATGATGATGGTGATTTTCTCTAAACGAATACAAATAGCTGAGCACAGATGGTGGGTGATTCAACTCGATGGAAACAGATTGCACTCTAACAACGATGAACGAACGTGCAATGTTTATTTACAGCTATTCAAATTTCAGCAATCAGGTGGAAGGGGAATCTTCTGCCCAACCTTCCACCGCAGTATACAACTTTTGTCCAGCCGCTTTATTTCAAGATCAAATTCAAAAATATCGTTCCTACATCCCTCTGTCATTCCCTTCTTGTCTCTGTCTCAGCCGCTGTTCTCTTCTTACTGTAACTGACTCTAACGTCTGTCTAGAACTGGCTTGAGAACCGTTGATTGTTTCTTTTAAACGTTACTGTCTCTGAGTTAGCTCACTCTACTTGATAAGTTATATTTCACTTTATGTCGGAGTACTATCTTCAACAGACTGTGTGATCGTTTGGGTATCCTTCTTAAGACTGGCCTACACCGCCAAGGTTGACTATTTCTACCAAAATGGCATTGCCTCACACGGCTAGCAGCTACTACAGTTTATTCATACCTGATGGTCTTGAAACTTGAGAGAAATCTTGCACTTTTCTTGAACATGGGAAAAACTGCTCTATATTTGCTTGCTAAACCAGCATCTCTAGCATTCATGATGGCTTGCTGAGCGATCAGGGAGCACGACAACAGTACATCTTTTGTGAACACAAAAGCAACCAAACCATCGCATGTTGTCTGGGTTCACTCCCTGATAAGTACTCGCCATTCAACTCTTTAACACATGGGAGAGAAAACAAATTCCCATCTAACGCCTATCGCGTCTGAATCTGAACTGCCTATCTTATTTTCCCCGATTTATCACAACGATGTCAAAATCTTACTAACTCATACTTTGTCACGAATCGTTCACCCAAAACCCCGTGCACTTTACTCCGTACTCACTGTTAAAACCAAAACAACTCACCCCGAAATACCTATGGGACATAATAATAATATATCTCCTTTTGCTAAATAAATCTATAATCCATCCATTCTTCTCCCCTTCAGTTATTTTATATAAGGGTAAAGGATCCCGTTACACGCCCATTGAGGCATATTGGGAAAATGATGTTAGGCCCAAATTTTCTTGACGATCGGCACACTAGGGGTGACGTGGTCAACATCACGCCGGCCGCCTTAACCTTCCCAGAAGTTGCTCTAGTACCCAGTTGGGGCTGGGTCGACCCAGGAGCCGTTTGCGGCCTAAAAAAATCCCACCTGATCTGGGGATCGAACCATAGACCACTGAGCTAGGAAGCTATTTTATATAGCGTATGCAAATGTCCTAAACCATAATTACAACATTCCGACTCCACTATAACATTAACATCCCGTAACAATTCTCCAGACCTGAAGGTCTTTTATATTTGGACATGCGCCCTAATATAACCGACTAGGTTGAACGGGACGCGCCTCGCCAAAACGAGGCAAAATTTTAATTTAAAAAAAAACCTAAGGGGCACAGCTTAAATTATTGCCCTTTAGCCCCAAACTACAACCGCTCATATTATTATCCCCCATAATAACAAAATCCTACAGCGCGCCATCTCCGCACACACATTTCATAAACCATATTTTCGCACTCGATCTCTTTAGTCACTTACTGACCTCAACACTCCGGTTTACAGTTTATACACCTTCTCCTTACAGGAACCTAGCCAGAGCCATCCAGTTAGTATGCTCTTTATGAGCTGGCATTTCTGGAGGCTATATTATTATTATTATTATTACTGTTTGTTGTTCTTGTAGATAAATCTGTTCATTTATGTTTAAATAGATGATATTTCAGTTCCCATGGCAGGTTCTTAGACTAAAAACTATCACATGGTCTTTTCTTGATAAGGAGTGGTACTCTTCTGGATTTTCAAAACAATATTGAAAACTCTGTCTATTAAGAGCATTTAACCCGCCAAAACATGACGGAAATAATAATATTATACTCTTGTCACGGATTGCCTCCTCTGTTTTGCAGTAGTGGTCCAACAGTGACCAAAACTCAAGAGTATTTAATATTAACTTCCAAGGTATCTACCTGCGCGCAAGATTACTCTTGGCAGAGATGTAGATAGAAGATTAATGACACTTCTACCTGAAGGGAACGTTCACAAGATATTTCCAGACGTCACGAACAATGTTGCCTTGGGCTGAACAATTGTTAACGCATTATATCTGGTCCGTCGCCTTTTGTGAAGGATTTAAGCAATGGTTTAGCCCGTTCAAGCCCCCCAGCTGAGTTACAGCGAATTCCCTCTTATAAGGTGCAGCTCTGTTTATAAGTAAATAAATGTCTCGATGTGTGTGTGTGTATATATATATATATATATATATATATATATATATATATATATATATATATATATATATATATATAATATATAGTTCTTGCTCAAACGTTTGCTTTCATACATATGCACTGATTCAACTATTATTGTTTAGTTTTAAAACAACAGCTAACAATTTTAATAGTGAATTGAACTAGTCTTTAACAAGTTAAAATACATATGGACAAATTAGTGTAATTTAGATGGATATAAAGTTCTCGTCATTGAGAAGTAGGTGGAAATTTAACTTTATGCTTAAAGTTTAATTGAAATGCCCTTTTTGCTGGTGTCTTTTAGTTATCACTTAGCTTGTATGAGTGAGTCCTGCAGCTGTGGTTCATCAGTTCTGTGATGACGAAAGCCTTCTCCACACTCTCTTCCACTGTAGGCGGTTAGTTTGGATGCTTTTCTCTCACATTACCGGCGTTAGTACCACAAATCGTCTGATAGCTTGTAACCACGAAATTTAGACAAATAGAAAGAAACAAATGCCTGCTAAGAACATTTGATCGCCGCAAACTAACAGGCCCATTGTCATGCGCTACACCCACCAATGTTAACCTCTCATACGAATTAAATTCCCGAGCACACTGTGTAACTTAGGGAATATGATGAAAATTCACCAATACCCTTCTGGGTGTTAACTAGAAAATTGCGTCTGGAGTGCGTGAATAATGATTTGCATGAATTATAATTAAAAATGTACATAAATATGTTACACCTTAGGCACATGTAATGTAATCATCACTCGTAACTCATCACTACTCCTGTCGGAGTCTGGGGTCGCTCTGCTGTCGAGTTTCCCGCACGACTAGTCAGAAACAATTACAAGCTCTTGCAGTAGTGGTTCATGCATATACTGTTTTCATATGTTGAGGTTGCCAGCCTCACAAACAACCACTTAGCAAGAAACCTGTAAAATTTACATTAGTAAATAAATTCTTTATACTTACCCCAAAATTTTGGGAATATACAATCTCCTTGCACAGATTTAGGATGGACACAGCTCTGTATTAGAAGCTTCGAATCACGTAGGTCTGGAAATTGTAGTTAATTCATTTGATGGCGGGTGTTCTGCGAAATCTTGGCCTGGGAAAACGTTTCCTTAATTCCTCTATGACTTGTGATCACATTCCTAGGATTTCAGTCTTGTTAATTAAAGTCCTGGCCCCTTTAAGTTTCCACTCTTGTATTTAAAATACGGGTTTACTTTTAAAGCCAAAGTTGCCTAATAATTATCTGTCACTGTTAATAATTGAATTCTAGGTACGATCCTTCTCTTCTGGCTTTTTTGGGAGTTGCTCGTATGAAGTTGCGAAGCTGTCTGTTCTGTGTCTCTGAGTTCTCTAGATTATAACTTTCATTCTCAGTTCAAATCACAAATTCTGTTTCCGCCAAATGTTCCAATAGAATTCATTGTATATTGTATACCTGCCCCGATGTCTTCCTTCAAGATTGTCGAACCAAACAGATCAGCGATAATCACACACAGAGATGGTACCGCAAACGATTATCTCATTCATCCTCGTACGAGACCATATTGTCAAATGAGGATCGTCTCCTATCAAAAGTGGTCGGCGACTGAGTCGATTGATAAGCGTATTATCGCTAACCGGTGTAATGACCGGGTATTGTTACGATAATACCCCAGTTCACCTGGCGGAACGTAAATATGTCTGAGGAGTGGTAAACAAGATAAAGGCAGTCATGTAGCAAATACTTCCGTAGGGGAGTGGAGTGTTAGCGACTTTCCCCTACTAGATTCAGCACAGAGAGTAAAATAATGGTGCATAAAATATGCCACATAATAATGACAGGGGAGAGAAAAATAAGAAAATATCACTCGCACTGGACTGTAAAGCAATCCTGCCGGAGTGGACTTGAGATCGCACAACCGTATCGTCACAACTCTTTCTGTGTCATGACCAGGTGATGGCAGTTTTCCTGTAGCCATTTGATTCCTTTCCATGTAGTCACTTCAACCCGTTCTATTCCATTTCAACTTGATTGAATCTCTGTTGTCAAAGATTATGACGTTTGGTCAATGGTCAATTTATCATGGAAATAAGTGACAGGTCTGCATATTTTGTTAAATATATATGTACAGTTTAACTTTCACAGTGCAATGTATTTTCCCAAAAACGCATCATTAAAAAATTGCAGGGATGCACCTTCTTTCAATGTG
This sequence comes from Oreohelix idahoensis, assembly GCA_024509875.1. Lineage (NCBI taxonomy): Eukaryota > Metazoa > Mollusca > Gastropoda > Stylommatophora > Oreohelicidae > Oreohelix > Oreohelix idahoensis. The sequence goes on from JAMPIV010002453.1 coordinate 18,296, forward strand.
TATCCACATCTTCCTTCCTCTTCTTCTTTCTCTGTTACCTTCAAACTTTCACATTAATGACTCTAATAAAGGCAATAATCAGCTCAAGGCTCCTGACATCTCGTTCTTTCTCAGACTTTCACATTAATGACTCTAATAAAGGCAATAATCAGCTCAAGGCTCCTGAGATCTCGTTCTTTCTCAGACTTTCACATTAATGACTCTAATAAAGGCAATAATCAGCTCAAGGCTCCTGAGATCTCGTTCTTTCTCAGACTTTCACATTAATGACTCTAATAAAGGCAATAATCAGCTCAAGGCTCCTGAGATCTCGTTCTTTCTCAGACTTTCACATTAATGACTCTAATAAAGGCAATAATCAGCTCAAGGCTCCTGACATCTCGTTCTTTCTCAGACTTTCACATTAATGACTCTAATAAAGGCAATAATCAGCTCAAGGCTCCTGACATCTCGTTCTTTCTCAGACTTTCACATTAATGACTCTAATAAAGGCAATAATCAGCTCAAGGCTCCTGAGATCTCGTTCTTTCTCAGACTTTCACATTAATGACTCTAATAAAGGCAATAATCAGCTCAAGGCTCCTGAGATCTCGTTCTTTCTCAGACTTTCACATTAATGACTCTAATAAAGGCAATAATCAGCTCAAGGCTCCTGACATCTCGTTCTTTCTCAGACTTCCACATTAATGACTCTAATAAAGGCAATAATCAGCTCAAGGCTCCTGAGATCTCCAAACAGTTCTTACTTGAGAGAAGTGAGGGTCTAACTGTGACCAATTTAGTTTCTACGTTGCACTGCGCGTCTTTTCCGTGTATTTACGAAAAGCTGATGAGGTTTTTGTCACTGTTAATTGTTCACGTTTCGACTAACAGTAAAATGGGGATTGCTTCAGCCTCAATTTTATAACGTACCAGTTTGTCGTTCTCACAAAAAAGGAACCTATATGTGTGAGTGTGTGTGTGTGTGTGTGTGTGTGTGTGTGTGTGTGTGTGTGTGTGTGTGTGTGTGTGTGTGTGTGTGTGTGTGTGTGTGTGTGTGTGTGTGTGTGTGTGTGTCAGACTGTACTGGAGAGAGTTGTATTCATAACTAAAAGTCAAGGTAAAGGTAGCCCAATAGCAGATACTGACGTAGGGGAGTGAAGTGTTAGAGACATCACCATACTAGGTCCAGCATCGTGGGGGGGGGTGACCAGTTCCCTTCTTCGCTGCTTTTTCCTTCCTTAACTCAAAGAGCAGAGTCAGGTACCAAACAACAGCTGGGTAGACTGAAGTGTGTCGGTACCGTGATTCGAACCCGGAACATATATATAAATGATATTGCAGAGAAACTGTCCGGGAATATCTCCAGGGCTCTTCATGCTGACGATTTTGCTGCCTGGTGTGCTGCTGAACACTTGCCTACTGCGAAGTTCAGGATGCAAGCAGCGCTTAATACCATCGGTAAATGGGCATCAGAGTGGGGAGTACAGATAAACCTCTCCAAGACAGTAGCAACCTGCTTCTCTCTGTCAAATCGCCAAGAAACGATCAAACTGCAACCAAATGGAAGTGAGCTTCCAATCGAGGAAAATCCAACATACCTGGGAGTCAAGTTGGATAAGAGACACCTGGAAGCCGCACATAAATGCAGTAGAACAGAGAGCAATAAGAAAGCTCTCTATTATGAAGAAACTGGCTGGCACAAGTTGGGGGGCCAAATACCAACATACTTAAAAAAAGTCTATACAGGCACAGTCAGGCCTGTACTTGAATATGGTGTACAGCCTGGGCCACGGCATCTAAAACAAACACAGAACGTCTAGGGAAAGTACAAAATTCAAGCCTTAGATTAATCACTGGAGGGATGAAGACTTCTCCAATCCAGACAATGGAGAGATACACCAACATCCGCTCTCTGAATGACAGACGTGAGGAAAAGGTATTCACTCACAGTGAGAAGCTTCTACGAATGCCAAGTCATCCAATGCATGCCAAACTCCATAGCTTGACAAAGAACAGGCTGAAAAGAACCAGCTTCATAAACATCTCCAAACATCTGCATCGATGCCATGAAGACCTCCTCCCAAAACAACCTACTGAGAATGAAATGTTAATTGACTATGAGGAGCCAGACGACTACCATGGAAATATATCTATTTTCACAGAAGTCCCTGAAATAAAAAAGAAAGGCCACCAGACCCCTCAACAACTAAAAACCTTGGCTCTAGAAATGATTGAAGAAAAGTACAACCCGAAAGAGTGGACACACGCATACACAGATGGATCCACTGAGGGGGCAGTAAAGAACGGTGGTGGGGGCATTTTTATAAGATTCCTAAATAGAAAGATCATCCGAAAGGCCTTCCCAACTGGAAAGATCTCCTCCAATTTCAGGGCAGAAGCTGTGGCACTACTGCAAGCCCTGAAAATCTTCACCAGACCCGAACAACAACCACCAGCTAAGATAGTAATCTTCACCGACTGCAGATCATTTTTGTTTTTTTTTCGTTCCTTAACCAGCGGCACTTGGGCTTTCAGCCCTTCGGCCCAATGACATGTCATTGCGAAGCTGGGAAACCTGAGGACTTTCCTTCCAACCCGGTCAGGAGCTTCGTTCCTTCCCATCCACAGAGGGTTTATCACAGGAGCCGTTCAGGCTATTCAGTCAAATTTCCGGCCGTAAACATTTCTTCAAACGCCGACGCCCGGGTTTGAACCATGAACACCTGGTCGCCAGTACAACGCCGAAGCCATTACACCAGCGCGGCTCCCACTGCAGATCATTACTGGAATCAATACAAAACACCAGAAATGATAAAGTGATGAATGAGATCAGATCTGAGCTTAACATCATCCAAAGGTCATCAACCATTGCACTTCAGTGGTTACCCTCCCATTGTGGAATTGCTGGTAATGAGAAATCAGATGCTCTATCAAGAAGTGGCAGTAAAATGGAACAATACAGCCATCCATTGCCGTATCGGGAAGCAAAAACCATAATCCACAACAAGTACAAAAATCAGTGGAAGGAGGAAGGGGATATATACAGCAGAGATAACCCAATACAACATCTAAACAGATACCAACAGACCACAATGTTCCGCCTGAGAACCGGTCACTGCAGATTACTAGGACATCTCTATCGCCTCAAGATATCCCACACAAATGAATGCCCATGCGGAACAGGAATCCAGACCCCAGAACACATTCTCCAGAACTGTCCAACCCACGATGAACCACGACGTGCGACCTGGCCAAGGGGTGCTGAGCTCCAGCAGAAGCTATGGGGCTGCCGCGCCGACCTGGTAAAGACTCAGGACTTCGTCCTGGCGACAGGCCTGCAGATTTAGCATGACTACAAACTGAACGCAGAAGCAGAAGAACCCGGAACATTGCCACGAGAGACCAGTGCTCTAATCACTCTGCCAGTCGGACGCTCATTCGAAACAAATGTTTATAAATAACCCTGTGAAAGTAAAATCAAAACTAGTGTAAAACAGACGCATTGATATCAGTCGGTCAGGAGAAAAAAAAAGGTTTGTTTATTCTAGTTCCTAACACTTTTTTTATTTGACTTACATGTTCTTTTTTGTTAGTTTATTTGTCTTGGTGCCGATGAAGCATTACATGGTAGAAAAGCTTAATAATTTGTCTTTCTTGCTATATAATAATCTTTATTTCATTGATTTTCTACACTGAGTAAATCACCATCATCAACATCATCATTATCACCACCATCATAATGATCATCATTATCACCACCGTCATCAACATCATCATTATCACCACCATCATCAACATCGTCATTATCACCACCATCATCAACATCATCATTATCATCAACATCATCAACATCATCATTATCACCACCATCATCAACATCATCATTATCACCACCATCATCAACATCATCATTATCATCAACATCATCAACATCGTCATTATCACCACCATCATCAACATCATCATTATCACAACCATCATCAACATCATCATTATCACCACCATCATCAACATCATCATTATCACAACCATCATCAACATCATCATTATCACAACCATCATCAACATCATCATTATCATCAACATCATCATTATCACCACCATCATCAACATCATCATTATCATCAACATCATCATTATCATCACCATCATCAACATCATCATCACCACTATCATCATGATCGTCATTATCACCACCATCATCAACATCCTCATTATCACTCTCAACATCATCATTATCATCACCATCATCAACATTATCACCACCATCATCAACATCATCATTATCACCACTATCATCAACATCATCATCATTTTCCTATGCTCTTCTTTAGAAGCATGGAGCCCCAACTACAGCTTGTCCCTCCTGGCAAGAAGCCTGCACAAAACATTCACATTATCTTACAGCAGTAGTTTCTGAAGCAAATCGCTTTATATTATGAAGTTGCCAGATCCGTGTACAGTCACTATTCTTTCCCTGTCGCAATGAAACCCTTAGTTACTTACATAGTCGTCAATCTTCTACCCAGGGGTATAGAGTTATCGTTTCTTGTAATCAAGTTTAATGACAGATAGGTGGTTGGTCTGTTGTGCCTGTGCAAGGTGGAGGGGCTGCTTTCCTACGCCCTCCATGCACGCCGTATGGCTGGTTCACAGTTTTTCACGCTACTTCCTTACACGCATGAAGCACTCTGGTTCAGTTAGAATCCCTCTTCACTTTTTCATCACGGCCTTGGGACCGGCCTAGGCGGTGTTAGCATGAAACTTCCGAGAACTACATGATGCGAGCTGAATACATTTGAGCTGTATATTAATGTTAATTATAGTCAGAAAACGTTTTTAGAATATTACACACGCACACGCACGCGCACGCACGCACACGCACGCACACATGCACATGCACACACACTTTCGTACAAAATGCTACGAGGGAAAGAAAGACATTACAACTTATTTTGAATTATTCTACATAATTATACAAATGCAGCAGTTGTAGCTGTTACATACATATGTTAAGGAGAAGCGCATTGATTGATACGCCGGTGGAATTAGGCCGAATAGATTAGGTATTGTGCCTGCTTGCATACCATAATTTGAACAAAAGACCTTGACATGTACTAAATCTCATTGATTTTGCGCCATACGAAATGGGTAGCTGAGATTGCTTCTTACTGCTACTTAGGAAACCAGGCAAATCTAGGCACAAAAAGCTCTATAGCTCAAGCAACAATTAAAGTGGATGCCTGCCAAATTTCTTTATTTTATAAATTTCTAATTTGTTAAAATCCTAGGTCTGGCATCTCTATTATCTTGTCTATTACGGGGAATTTACCACCACATTTTGTAATCGATTTTGTGTAGCATTCGTAGAGCTCTCCTGCTAATGTCACAATATAGTATCGTATTTTAAATCGATTGTGTATTTACCAGCAAGATCTATTTTGTTTCTTTTCCTTGTCTAATTAGATCAGAGAACGTTTTGAACTATATCTTTGCCATTACCATCTATTCTGAGTTCACATTTACATCAGCTTATATGTTGGGTGTCTTTTTTTTAAATTAATTGATAAAAATATCTTGTTCAACTAGTATGGGCTATAATTAGGATATATGGATTTTATAATTGTAGTTAACATATTTCAGTTCCATCCATTTACTCACCGGATAAAATCCTTCTCAATCATTTATTTTAGATTGTATATTGGTTAATAAAAAGTATAATTGTAAATGTTTTTTAAGCATATTAATTAAATAATCATAGTTACTACATTATATAAATAAAGGAATTGGGTCAAAGATTATGTGTATGAGTATTTGTCCGCGGGTAAGATATGTGGATTTCTATTTAATATTTTGTTAATAAGTTCAGATGATATATTTTGGTTCTCTTTTGAAATGGTATTATTTACTTACTTTATCTTGTGTATTATTCATTTACTTACTCACTTCCTTAGTTGTTACGCTTCTACCCTGGGGCGTAGAGATTTGCCAGAGAGAGAGAGAGAGCGCCATACTATCACATCGGCTGTCTTACTCCTGGCCTTGTTCCAATCAAGTCCTCGATCCTTCAGAGACTGCCTAATGTTGTCCTCCCAGCGGACTCTGGGTCGTCCTGGAGGTTTGGATCACTGGTTCTTAGTTTCCCATACTTGCTGTGGTAACCGATCTTCTCCCATTCTGCAGACAAGGCAAAACCATCGCAGTTGGGACTGTTCTATTTGGGTCTGCAGTGGCTGGGTTTTGATGCCTTGCCGTATCGTCTGGTTGAGGACCATATTTCTTCTTGTTACTTCATCCACCATCCTGAGATATCTCATTTCTGAGGTATGGAGCTGGCTTTGTTAGTTGTAGTCATTGTCCATTATTCGCATCCATAGGTCAAGACTGGAACATCAGTGGAGCGGTATACAACCATCTTCTTCTTCTTGTCAACTTCTCTTTTACTGAAGAATCCTCGATTTATGACCTGAAAAAGTCTCTCAGCTGCCGCTCTTCGGGCAGCCAACTCTTCTTTGATGTCTCTTTTCCAGTCTATGACAGCTCCAAGGTATGTGAAGTGACTGACCCGCTCCAGGACCTGTTCTCCCAGCATAATCTGATTCCTTCTTTCCTATCGTGATATCACCATCGTTTTTGTTTTGGAGCTGCATTATTCACATTTGTCGTAATTTATTTTCCGACAATGAACGCATTATGTTAACTACAATATCTATTCATCATCATCATCATCATCCTCCAGCTGCCCCAGGATCATAGGCCTTCAACAAATGTATGTCAAGTCCTTCTGTCCCCTGTCATTAGCTAAAGCTCGTTCCATTGTCATCCTCATCCCTTTCACTTCTGTCTCGACTTCTCTTCTCCATCTGTTCTTGGGTCTACCACTACTTGTCTTACATGGGGATTCCAGATCAAGGACTGTCCTGTAATACTATCCACAAGTTTCCCCAATGTCTGCCCAATGCATCTCCAGCGTTGTCCTGTCATCTCTTGTTCCTTGTGTAAATGCCTGGTTCTTGCCTTGATGACCGCATTTTTTATTTTACTCTTTTGAAATTGTCACGTCTATTTTCTCTTTGGCTTTATTTACATGTCTTATAAAACTTTATTTTTTTTAATATATGCTGATTACACTATACATTATTAAATCTGTTTGTACCGTGTCTTACTGTAATTGTTTTACTACCAGCCATTATTACTCTTGTTTGATTATTATCACCAGCGTTGTCGTAGATTCAATATGTGCACTACGAATTTAATAAAATATTAAAAACGAAAACAAAATAGTAAAAGTTAATACACAATTATATTACATATTGCCGTATGCACCACGAAAGTGCATCAACTTTATAAATCCATCATTTATAGTCAACATCATGGAATCAAAATTATTAAGATGGCCGTTGCATGTGTACCGCGTGGGGTCTGACGAACAGGGAAAATAGATGTACGTCTTGAAAACTCCGTAGACATTACACGATCGGCGGTTCGCGTTCAATGCGAAGTTGAATGGACAACTTCAAAACGGAGTCTAACCAAGAGAAACGAAAGATGTATGTTGCGAAAATGTAGATAATATATGACCTGAGGCTGGCGTTCTAAATGAAGTTGAATAGATGGCTTTGAAACTGCCTTGACAGAGCTGGGACCTGTAAACAAATTAGAAACGGGTTCTGAAAGATAGAAATAGACATGGATCGTATGGACCCTTAATTTACTATACTTTTTCACTCTTTGTATAAAGTGACGTGATGAGCTGAAATTTTTGTTTTTGAAATAAATGTGCCCCATGTCTGCTGTGAGTCGGTGTTGTTGTAGGATTTCTGTGAGTCCGTGTTGTTGCAGGATTTCTGTGAGTCCGTGTTGTTGTAGGATTTCTGTGAGTCCGTGTTGTTGTAGGATTTCTGTGAGTCCGTGTTGTTGTAGGATTTCTGTGAGTCCGTGTTGTAGGATTTCTGTGAGTCCGTGTTGTTGTAGGATTTCTGTGACATTGTCTGTCCGTCTGCCTCTTGGTTTCTTTCCGTTCCCTAAAACCAGATTTTCTACTGTTGTAGGCAGTTCGATGTAACTGATTGGGCTTCATTCTCAAGAGATGGCCAAACTACTCAATTTCTGTCTCTCTATATTTAATTACAGGGTATAGTAAGGAAGAAGAAAAAAAAAAAAAGAAATAAAAAAGAACACGATTCTTAGCTACCAAAGTAATCGTCAGTTTTGAAGGAAAAAAAATTTGTTTTGTATTCGTTTATTCGTTGTCAACGTTTTCAACAAACATATTATTATCCTTTGTTATGTTAATGTGTAGAAGTTTTATATTTCTTCCACAGGAAGCTACACAATAAACACTCCGGCCTGGGGTATTAATGACGGTGCAAACAATGTGGTCATGTGGCTGTCACTGTGCTTTGGTAATTATATATTTCATCCGTTAACATCGGCGATACCCAGTTCAAATATTGGTAACTGGTAAACGCATGTGGAGATACTGATCTACGAGCCAAAAACAGGACACTCCCTGTAAGACTGTTTTCACAGAGGTAATCATAATTTAGTTAAACAGCTAAGTGAATAGTAAAAATTCTAGATAGGATGAAAAATGTTTTCTTAACTGCCAAAACAGATAGATGAAGAAGACAAGGTAACTGTCGTGGTTGAGTTAGAGTGTAGAGTATTTGTCGAGTTGGACAACAGTAGTGAAATCGACAAGGGATAGTGGACTGACAGAGTTATAGATCACACTTTAGATAAGGTGTAAATAGGAGATGGACTTGAGACAACCTGGAAGAAGATTTATTCAAAGGATCTCTCTCTCCAGGCCTCAACTCACTTTTACTGTCTAAGCATCTCCGGCTCTCACTCTTTTCTCTTATCATACATAGAGATTCTAGTAAAGAGCTAAAAATACAAATATGGATGGAAAGGTCGTGAACAGCGTATTAATAAAGGTGTAAACTTTATTAAAGAAGAAAAAGCATGGAATTAATGCATATCATCACAACAACATAAAATTACATCAATACTCAAAATATTCATCAATAATCATATACACCAACCACCACACACACAGATCACCATTCATAAAACCTGTAGAACACAAAGAGATAAATAATCGAGTGACAGTCCTTCGGTTTTCGGGGACCAGCTGAAGTAACTCCAGTAAGTGGTGTTTTCGTATATATCCTCCATCGGTGATGGAATTAACCTGAATAACATCACTGTATAGGCGTTATCGTTGGTGACCCCCCCCCCCCCTACTGGCGCGAGTTGGGCTGGGGGACGCTGTTTATCTCCTGCTGACCAACTGATTGAACTGGGCGACAGCCTGTCCGCTTTTCGGGGACCAAATGTACTAGCTCCAGGAAGTGAATTACTTGTAGATCCTTCGTGAGGGACTAGCCTACAAAACTTTCTTTGTTGGTGCTAAACGTTGGTGACTCCCCTTATAGCGTGAGTGGGGCTGGAACTCTGTCCATAGATGGCTGCTCATACGTGCGAGGTTTTAAGTATCCAGGAAATACATCAGAAGAAGTCACTTGAGGACAAAGAGACCCAGGCGCGCTTATCCGGCGCAAGGCTCCGCTTGGCTGTAAATCCTGTTTAAACTGGTTTGGCTGTGGTTTGCTGAGTGCCCCGTTTAGGCACAAAAGAGGCGGGTGATATGGAATTCTGCTATAGGCATGCTGAGCGGGTTTGATATTCTGGAAGCCGCAATGCTCTGGCTGGTAATCCAATAGGCGAGTAGAGAACTACTACTGCGTTTGGCGATTCCAGATGTTGCGTTGGCTCCGTTGCACTGCGTGAGCTTAACTTGGCGTTGACAAAAAGGGGTTTTGATTCAGGAACGGGGTTGACGATTCGTTGCTAGATGTATACAGAAACCCTCTAGATCGAAGAGTATATGACTTTCTTCGCCTGACTGAAGTCTGCTCTAGCGATTCGGTCTTCCTGAAACTGAGACCCAAAAGAGACACCTTTTAACTTCAAGCAACGCTAAAATCACACTAACTTTATACAGAAAGTTTCGCTCCACTATGGGATTAGATTTATTGTAGTTATTGCTATGATAGTTTAGGGCTGTCTTTAACCATGTCTCCTGTTCCTTAAAAATATCAATTATCAACACGCGCCCGCATAGACTTAATATCTTTTGCACACCCAGGTACCTGTCAGTAACTGTTCTGACAGCAACAATCTACTCCTCTTCTCCCAATCTCAACATACAGGAAACCTAACCTGTAGCTACAGTTAAATGAATATGCTTATTCATCTTACAACATTAAATGAATTTACATAAACAGATTACAGCATTTGACATTACACAAATAAATCGTATGTCCCCTTTGGGAAATATATTAGCATTTCCACAAAATGAGTACAAAGAAAATGCAATGTTCTTGCTATAATAATACAGTTGTGGCTAGATCATAAGATATAATTATATCTATGGCTGGTGGCTGCTTTCAGTGAAAGTTATAGACTAGTGCCTAGCCACACAAGTAAGCATAAATGATCCTCCCTTGCCACTAAAAATATCTATCAAAAGGAATAAGTGACTATCTCCTATAATCCAGAGTTATTACCTGCATCTCACTATTCAGTTTTAAAGTGAACAATCCACACCTGACATTATCTTACAGAAATGACAGTTAATTTTGCTGACTCTTAACCCAATGGTAAGCATTCGTGGACTGATTCTACGCCTAATATCTGTTATTGTAAGTTTAACATTTAACCCATGATAAACCGTAACAGTATAAGCACCACTTAATAGGCCGTAGACAGAGCTACCTTATCACTGAATAAATTACTAGGAGAAGTCCTCAGAAATAAATTCACTTCCCTAACAGATATATATAAAAGCTAACATGAATCTAATAGTATAATTATAAGATATGTCAACTCACCCCGAAAAATGACTAGAACATAGGCAAACACATTCTAGTACTGTGTTAACGTTTGCCTTATCTCATGATGGTCATCTACGGGCCAGGAAAATTTACGAATGTCTTGGTCTATTAAAACCAGTCTACTCTTATAGATCACAAGGGACGCTCCCCCCGAACACCTTTCGTGCGTATTTCTACAGAAGTTCGGCGAAAGACGTAATCTAGAGTAAGCCAAAAGAAATCGTGCGAAAGTTCCCCAGGTAGAGAAATGCATAACATTATGCTCTATCTTGTCTAAGGGCAAAACTCAAAGACTGACCGCGGGTTTGTCTCCCCCTGTTTCCAGGATGCATAATATTATGATCCGAAGCAGCGTTCTGGAAGCCAAACACAGGGACCCTTTCACTCGTGATCAAAGGCTTTAAACGTAAGAGATATTCCTTTGGTCAGACCAGGTGCGGCTAGATAACATTACGTTACCTCTACGCTGGCCGTTGAGGAATTTAGTACTAAGGCCAAACGTAAACAAAACCTCGGGGAGGGTTTGAGAAGGTGAAAAATGAAGGTAGAATATGAAAGAAACGAAAATACAAAATGTCTCGGAAAACAGAACATTTAAAGGAGTAATCACATTATGGACCAGATGGTAAAATAAATTATCTTTCACGTGACAAGTGCCCCCCTCCTTTTAAAGTTCGAGGAATACGGACAAAAATGACAGTAATTTATCTTTTCCATCGTCTTTTGTTACCTGTCATTGGAACATCCTATACTCATAAAACCAAACACGTTTCCAATTTCTGTCTGTCTGTATGCCTAGCTCCGAGTTCATTTCTTTTCTTCCCTCTGTCTAATAGACGTTCAGCGAATGGGATTTTGCGAGGCCACTGAACACTGACATAATCTGTTTCCGTGTGAACATGACCTTCCTTCCCCAATTTGCTTTGTCTGTCCATGGTCCGGAAAATTATCCGCACCTGTTGTGAGTTTCGGCCCCGCCTGAACTCACTGGCCACTGCATAGGTAATCCGCCTGTTATGTGCAGTGTAATCGTTGCTGGACTCGGGCTGTTTAATTTCCGTTATGGGTTTACCTGTCGCGGACTTGAATAACCCTCTATAGCTGCAGTGTATAGGAATTTTCCGCGCGCGTGTAACCCTAGTTGGCAAATAAAGCCGTTCGCTGGCCGAAGAAATGCTAGCATTTTTCTTCTGCCTCTCCACACCTACTCCCCTGTTTCGGTGGGAGCATTGATCAATCTTCAGACCTGTGCCGTCTAAAGGTGGATCTGGAGCTTTCCTTGCCTTGCCAGTCACAACTCTGGCTTGGTCAACGGAAATGATCAAGTTGCTCTGTAATGGCCTGGCGGAGGCGACTACTTTGCTGTCCATCAGTGGGGTTGAGACCACTGGAACAATGCGATTTGAATGAGAGAACTCAGCTGCCTGAAGCAGAGAGTAATCGATCGCATTCTGGGGTTCTACTAAATCATAACAGATCTCCGTAGCTTCTATCCGTGAAGACAGATAGGTAATATCTGCGAGTTGCAGAGTTTGTTGAGTCGCTTTCCCATTACTAGCATGACGTGAGCCAAGGCTCTCAACAATGGCTCCTTGTACAGTAGTAAGGCAGCTTTTCTCACTGTCTTCTGCCCTGAGAAGTGTGAGAGACTCAAATGGAATACCAGGGATCCCTTCGCCTGGAACCCTGTGTCCATCATAAACGTCAACTTTGCCCTCCCCTGAGGAAGTTACTGGCGTCAGTTGAACTTTGTCCTGCAATGCGAGATCCACTTCCTGGTTGACAGGCTCCGCAGTCTGCATGCCAAGGACTGGACGGTTTGAGATCCCGTTTGATCGCGAAGTGCCCGAGAGAAAACTCTCGGTGTGTTTTTCCAAAGTTCCTTGGAACGGTTTGGAAAGTTTAACCCTTTTAGCAGGCGACTTATTCTTGCACCTTTTAAGCTCAGGGTGATCAGAGGAGCGGCGCCTCCTTTCTACGATCGTTGAGTTGGAGGGATACGCCTCTGCATATGGTTTTTCGCTGTCCGGCCGGGAATCTTGCGAAATATAACGTGATAGGGTGTGGCTCCCTTTTCTCGACGTCACGTGTCGGTTAGGTGCTGCTCGGTCTGGAGCGTGAGAGGCTCGGGGTTCGCCGCTTGCCAGACGGGAACAATCCGTATTACAATGCTTGTTAGCACCTGTCTCACCTTTGTGCAGTTTCCATGCCTGGGAACGTTGCGTAATTTTCCCCGTGGCTTTAGGTCTGCTGTCCCGACGTAAATTCTTTCCTTGTTTGGGCTTCGGATCCAAGTCCAAAGGAAAGTCAATTTTCTGGAGTTGGGGTTCGGTTTTAGCAGGCAAGTTTTCTTTCATGGGCGCAAGGTTTGCAGGGGCGTTGACCGTTAAGGGCACAGTAGAAGGGGAAGTAGAGTGACTACATTTAGTATCTGTTTCCACCCTCCGAATTTGGCTATCCAGTTCATTCATTCTGATTTGGTGTAGCCTGCTTCTTTCTTGGCTTTCTCTGTCCCTTTCTTGGCGCTCTATTTCCCATTGCTTGTCCCGTTCTTGTTGCTCCATTTCCAATTTCTTGTCCCGTTCTTGTCTTTGCTTTTCCCTTTGCTTCTCATCTTCTATCACTTCTTCTACATACTGTCGGGTGAATGCTTCACTCTCCCCAGTTTGTTTACAGGACCATGCCAAGATTAAACGGCTGTCAAACCAATTGTCTACCTCGTATTGATCCTGCAGGCTTACTGCAAATTCTAGAAAGGGCTGGATTTCGCTATCCTTGTACTCCATGTACTTAGCTACCTCGAGGGCAATCCTATGCACTTTATCTAGATCGGCCATTATATCAGGGTGAGCAAACACTATAGAAGGATAGAACCTAGAGATCTTAGTTACCTAGTCCACTACGTGCTGATTAACTTAATAATCAATAAAATCTAGGCTAGCCTGGGAACTTTAAAAACAAGAAAGTTAGTAGCTACTCTGAGCGACAAGCAAACCCCCCAAAAACTCCAAAAATGTAAGTGATGTAAACTTATTACTATCACTTCACCCCAGTTCTGTCAGTACTAAGCTATTGAGAGGATTGGTTACTATCCTCCGAATGAACACCCTCCCTTGGTACAAATGCAAGCTAGTAACTGACTATCTGTAGCTTCTTATCTCAGATTAAAGAGCTACTCCTGAAAAAATATTAACCCTTAAAAAAAAATTTTCTGACTTTTTCAACAATAGTCGTCAGATTTGTCAACCAAAAACTCAGCAGTGATACCATCAACCTTTACCAGCTGTCTCATGTGTAGCATGAACAATAAATGTAACTAAATATTTATGATTGCTGTGGAGAAAAAAACGCTGTTCCGACTTCCACCCAAAAGAAATAGTTCGATATGTCTAGGGGAAAGAAATTACTATAATCTGCCGAACACTAAACTCTAAGAATCAAGATAGAATCTTGTGAGAGATTCCTACCAGACTGCAACCTCATCTGTTGCGATTGCTGCAGATGTAGTTCAAATTCCGCGGCGAGACCCCATTTGTCGTGGTTGATGGGTTCTAGAATCTCGGACGAGCCAAACCATTTGTCGTGGTTGAGTTAGAGTGTAGAGTATTTGTCGACTTGGACAACAGAAGTGAAATCGACAAGGGATAGTGGACTGACAGAGTTATAGATTACACTTTAGATAAGGTGTAAATAGGAGATGGACTTGAGACAACCTGGAAGAAGATTTATTCAAAGGATCTCTCTCTCCAGGCCTCAACTCACTTTTACTGTCTAAGCATCTCCGGCTCTCACTCTTTTCTCTTATCATACATAGAGATTCTAGTAAAGAGCTAAAAATACAAATATGGATGGAAAGGTCGTGAACAGCGTATTAATAAAGGTGTAAACTTTATTAAAGAAGAAAAAGCATGGAATTAATGCATATCATCACAACAACATAAAATTACATCAATACTCAAAATATTCATCAATAATCATATACACCAACCACCACACACACAGATCACCATTCATAAAACCTGTAGAACACAAAGAGATAAATAATCGAGTGACAATCCTTCGGTTTTCGGGGACCAGCTGAAGTAACTCCAGTAAGTGGTGTTTTCGTATATATCCTCCATCGGTGATGGAATTAACCTGAATAACATCACTGTATAGGCGCTATCGTTGGTGACCCCCCCTACTGGCGCGAGTTGGGCTGGGGGACGCTGTTTATCTCCTGCTGACCAACTGATTGAACTGGGCGACAGCCTGTCCGCTTTTCGGGGACCAAATGTACTAGCTCCAGGAAGTGAATTACTTGTAGATCCTTCGTGAGGGACTAGCCTACAAAACTTTCTTTGTTGGTGCTAAACGTTGGTGACTCCCCTTATAGCGTGAGTGGGGCTGGAACTCTGTCCATAGATGGCTGCTCATACGTGCGAGGTTTTAAGTATCCAGGAAATACACCAGAAGAAGTCACTTGAGGACAAAGAGACCCAGGCGCGCTTATCCGGCGCAAGGCTCCGCTTGGCTGTAAATCCTGTTTAAACTGGTTTGGCTGTGGTTTGCTGAGTGCCCCGTTTAGGCACAAAAGAGGCGGGTGATATGGAATTCTGCTATAGGCATGCTGAGCGGGTTTGATATTCTGGAAGCCGCAATGCTCTGGCTGGTAATCCAATAGGCGAGTAGAGAACTACTACTGCGTTTGGCGATTCCAGATGTTGCGTTGGCTCCGTTGCACTGCGTGAGCTTAACTTGGCGTTGACAAAAAGGGGTTTTGATTCAGGAACGGGGTTGACGATTCGTTGCTAGATGTATACAGAAACCCTCTAGATCGAAGAGTATATGACTTTCTTCGCCTGACTGAAGTCTGCTCTAGCGATTCGGTCTTCCTGAAACTGAGACCCAAAAGAGACACCTTTTAACTTCAAGCAACGCTAAAATCACACTAACTTTATACAGAAAGTTTCGCTCCACTATGGGATTAGATTTATTGTAGTTATTGCTATGATAGTTTAGGGCTGTCTTTAACCATGTCTCCTGTTCCTTAAAAATATCAATTATCAACACGCGCCCGCATAGACTTAATATCTTTTGCACACCCAGGTACCTGTCAGTAACTGTTCTGACAGCAACAATCTACTCCTCTTCTCCCAATCTCAACATATAGGAAACCTAACCTGTAGCTACAGTTAAATGAATATGCTTATTCATCTTACAACATTAAATGAATTTACATAAACAGATTACAGCATTTGACATTACACAAATAAATCGTATGTCCCCTTTGGGAAATATATTAGCATTTCCACAAAATGAGTACAAAGAAAATGCAATGTTCTTGCTATAATAATACAGTTGTGGCTAGATCATAAGATATAATTATATCTATGGCTGGTGGCTGCTTTCAGTGAAAGTTATAGACTAGTGCCTAGCCACACAAGTAAGCATAAATGATCCTCCCTTGCCACTAAAAATATCTATCAAAAGGAATAAGTGACTATCTCCTATAATCCAGAGTTATTACCTCCATCTCACTATTCAGTTTTAAAGTGAACAATCCACACCTGACATTATCTTACAGAAATGACAGTTAATTTTGCTGACTCTTAACCCAATGGTAAGCATTCGTGGACTGATTCTACGCCTAATATCTGTTATTGTAAGTTTAACATTTAACCCATGATAAACCGTAACAGTGTAAGCACCCCTTAATAGGCCGTAGACAGCGCTACCTTATCACTGAATAAATTACTTGGAGAAGTCCTCAGAAATAAATTCACATCCCTAACAGATATATATAAAAGCTAACATGAATCTAATAGTATAATTATAAGATATGTCAACTCACCCCGAAAAATGACTAGAACATAGGCAAACACATTCTAGTACTGTGTTAACGTTTGCCTTATCTCATGATGGTCATCTACGGGCCAGGAAAATTTACGAATGTCTTGGTCTATTAAAACCAGTCTACTCTTATAGATCACAAGGGACGCTCCCCCCGAACATCTGGCGTGCGTATTTCTACAGAAGTTCGGCGAAAGACGTAATCTAGAGTAAGCCAAAAGAAATCGTGCGAAAGTTCCCCAGGAAGAGAAATGCATAACATTATGCTCTATCTTGTCTAAGGGCAAAAATCAAAGACTGACCGCGGGTTTGTCTCCCCCTGTTTCCAGGATGCATAATATTATGATCCGAAGCAGCGTTCTGGAAGCCAAACACAGGGACCCTTTCACTCGTGATCAAAGGCTTTAAACGTAAGAGATATTCCTTTGGTCAGACCAGGTGCGGCTAGATAACATTACGTTACCTCTACGCTGGCCGTTGAGGAATTTAGTACTAAGGCCAAACGTAAACAAAACCTCGGGGAGGGTTTGAGAAGGTGAAAAATGAAGGTAGAATATGGAAGAAACGAAAATACAAAATGTCTCGGAAAACCGAACATTTAAAGGAGTAATCAAATTATGGACCAGATGGTAAAATAAATTATCTTTCACGTGACAGTAACGAGCAGTTGAATGTTCTTTTGATTTAATTTTGTGTGTGTGTCCATAGTTCGTACCAGCCTTGCTAATGATTTTGAATTTTAACTTACAACTTGGGAGCCGCGCTAGCGTAGTGGTTACAACACCGCTCTGGCGACCGGGTGATACAGGATCAAACCCGGGCGACGGCATTTGAGGATTTTTCGTCGACCGGGATTTGGACTGGATTAACTCGAGACCTGGCGAGAACATTTGAAAGAGTGTCGTCGACCAGGGACTGGCGGCTCCTGAGCCGACCCAGCTGCAATGGGTACCTCCGAAATCGGCGAGTATTTGCCTGAATGGCGAGGGACACCTGTCTCTGTACAAGAAATAAAGGGATACTCACGTAAAATCAATGTCATTTTAGACATAAAATAATAACCTGAGATTTCGCCTCGAGTATTAGCGGGCGAACGCAAAAACTTACAACTTAAAAAACAGTCGTGAAGATGAAGACTCAGCAGGATTAGATATTTTCTTTCATTGTCATTATGTTTCTTAGATGAGTTACTTGAAGGTCACGTGAATAGATTTTCATTTAAAAGTAGCAGACGTAAGAAATATTTTTTTTCATTTAAACATAGCAGACGTTGTAGAAATTTAACAAATCCCATTTTGAAGAATGACGATTTCATCTACTGATTTCATCATAATCATCATCACCACCATACTCATAATCTCTATCACTATTATCATCATCATCACAATCACCGTCATCATCATTACAACCACTATCGTTATCGTCACTACCATCATCATCATCATCACCACCATCATCATCAACTTTATCATCCTCATCATCATCATCAACACATCATCATCATCACTATCCTCATCATCATCATCATCACCACCACCATCATCATCAAGACCATCATCATCATCAATATTATCATCATCACAATCGTACTAACCCTGCAGCACCCTGTTAAGAACATGACCCTCAACAAATTCACGCCAACCATTCATGTGCCTCCTAGTCAAAGATTTTCCATATCTTCTTTTTCTCTGTCACGTTTGTTTCCAATTACTTTCTAAATATATTCTTAAGCCTCCTCTATTTTTCTTACCCCGGCGAATTCTAGAACAAGTACTGACTTGTAATCTATTAGCTGGTTTATATGAGTCTGCAACCAATTAGTTGCCTTTTAGTTGTCTCCTTGTTTGAGAGCCATACAATAGAACCGCTTCCAATTTGAGTTGAACTAGATTTATTTTTAATAGCACATATTTCCAAACGCAATGGCAGCCTCTGTTTATGGAAACAATATCATCTTGAGTGCAATTATAGTCTTCATATATCTTAATTATAACTCAGCAGATGTTGACAGGACATCCTTTATCTCTAATTCTCTTAAAGCCTTTTATTGTTTTTATTTTGATGTTACTGTAAGTTCTTCCAACTATGTCAATGTTGCTGCCAAGATATGTCTAAGAATCCAGATCTTGCAGAAGACTCCTCCAGATGTGATTTGGCTATCGTGGGCCGCATTTATTATCAAAACCGTTGTCTGTTCTCATTTAAAAAAAACCCGTAAAAGTTAAATGTTGTAGTAGTCTGGAACGTCCCATTAAAAAAGCTCTTTTAACGCCGAAAAATCACAGAAGGAATGGAGGTTTAATGACTTGTATCACTTTCTTTTTTAAACGTATCTAGCTAAAACCTGGCTTTCATTTCTCTACTGTTTCGTTGGTTTATTATTGAGGTCGTAACCTAGGTAATTGTTTTGTTTGTCTTATTTCCTAGTAAAACGTCTTTTTGTTTATCCCCACCTCTTACCATAGCATTCATTACTGCAGACCTTCTTATTTTATTATTACTGACCAATTAGCTGTTTGCCTACAGTAATTTTCTGGAGTTTCTGAAGAAATTAATATAGAAAGATAGAAAGAAAGAAAAAAACAAAGAAAGAAAGAAGATAGACAGAACATGACTACAGCACATCAAGCATGTCGTACAAGGCTACTAATATGAAATTGTGCATGGAGCTCACAAATTCATCATGTAAAACAAATTGCCACATAAACAACTGTTGCAAGAGGATGCGACTGCTTGGTGGCCATCTTCCTGCAAGGGGAGCAGCTGGAATTATGACGCCGTGCTCCATAAGAAGCACAAGGGAAAATAATGACAACTAGCTGTTTCTTGTTTGACTTTTATGTGACTGAATCCGTATATATGTTTCCTTTACATATGCTTTCAAAAACGCATGTGACATATTCCTAGGTCATAACTGTGAAACTCTTTACTTGCAGGATCTTTGTATTCAAGACAGGAACCTTGTTTTAAAAATGGCGTCGGACAAAGTACATTCTTTCACAAAGCCCGACGTATCTTGCTACGACGAAGCCGCCATTGTCCAAAATGAACGTTACTCAAACAGAAGAACTGGTCTCAAGAAAATATCAAGAAATGAAGCTATTGACACATCCCTGATTTCCATGCTTTCACCTTATATTAATGAGATGACAATAGCTAAATCTAGGACATTACCAGAACCTACAGTAGAAACTGATGCCCACGCTAGGGCAGGGACTTGTCAACATGGGGCAGAATGTGGGAGACTGTACCAGCCTTGGAGGAATAAAGGCCATACAAAATTATACAGATTAACGTATGTATTTTTAGCATATACTGCGGGAATCCTACTCATAAATGGCTTCCGTGTTGTCGACAATAAAACAGACGGATACAAGAATGTTTGGTCAGGTGATTCCTACCGCAGCTCCCGCTCTATTGCACCCTTAGTCTTGTCGTACCAGACCATTAATATGAGGCTGTGCAAGAGGCTGGCAACCTCATCATGTTAAACACATTGCCACAGAAACCATGGTTACAAGAGTACAGGAGCTTTCGACAGACTTCCTGCTAAGGGATGAGTTTTAGTGGTGGATCGATGCTACATCAAGAAATGATTATAATGATACCGCTAAAAAAGTATAAATGTCATCCTTAAGAAAATCAGGAAATTAGCTCATTTCTCTTCTCTGGACAGTGATGTATGAGTAATGTTATAGCTGTTTTTGTGAGCTTTCGCTCACGTGACAGGTTTTTGAGAACGTGCAGTTTTCCCTCTAGATTATTTGTTCAAATGGGGGGCCATGGGGAGTGGCCTCGCAATAATTTTTTTCCTGCAGGGGATCTCAATCTTGTCTTGCCAAAATAAACAGCATGGGAAAATATTAACTCCATAAATAATCTCAAATTATCTGTATGCTATATTTAAAGCTACGTTTTTTCGCGTGAAGAATATGTTGCATAACTATATAATAAACAATTTTTATATTGCTTCTAAACAAATGAAAAGTGTTTTATGTAACAACTGTTTGTCAGTGGACGTAGGGTTAAGATTTCTTCAGTGTTATGTAGAGCCTATTCTAACATACAGAAGTGAGTCGTAGACAATTGGTAAACACGCAGGAAAAGCACTGGAGACCACAGCGATGTGGTTTTACAATAGAATGTTAAGAATGTTATAATACCATAGACAGCTAAAGAGTAATAAGGATGTCATGACAGAAGGCAATGCGCAAAGGAAGCAGGTGACTCAGATTAGAAGGAAAGCAATCCACTCTCTTTAGTGCATGTTATGGGAATAAGAAAGCTGGGATATATTGTGATAACAGGAAAGATTGTTGGTAAAATAGATAGAGGACTACACAGAGAGACTGGGCGGTTTGACATCAATGCATGGAAGGAACTCAACAGAAGAACTGATAAACAGTATTGGAGAGCAGAAGTTGGGGAGAGATATGATGACTTACGCAACCAGGCATGGTACTTGAAGAAGAACAAGTTTCTACACGTGACATTGTGGTATTGCTTCTGTCGTCTTAGCTGTAAAGTTCACTTTGTTTGTTCACAAAATTATTGCTGTTGACACGAAAGCTGTTCCTTGAACAGCTATGAATTATTTCCTTTACAGGAATTCCCCACTTAGCGCAGTTAATTCGTTTTTGACAGATTGAGCGCTGACCGAAAAAGCGCTAAACGAAAATTGATTTCCTGTAAGAATCAATGGAAATCTAATGCATTTGTTCTCAAGACCAGAAAACTGTATTAAAACTAATTAATAAGGCATTAAAATAAAACAAACTACATAATTAACAACATTTATTAACAATGGGATTTTAGTAACTTCAGTC
>JAMPIV010002454.1:0-265422 GCA_024509875.1 Oreohelix idahoensis
TAGTGAGATCCTCCTGCATGCAGGAACATAGGTTCACTTCCACATCTGTATTCTATAGCATTGTGCTTAGCTATATATGCACATAATTATTGTTTTTAAAGATTATTTCACTGAACACAAACTTTGTCATTTATGAAGGTAATCCCATAGCAGATACTGCCGTGGGGAGTGAAGTGTTAGATACTTCACTATGCTAGGTCCATTGGAGGGGGGGGGGGGGGGGGGGGGGCCTTTTCCCTTCCTTCCTGCTTTTGCTTCCCTAACTCAAGAGTCGAATCAGGTATCTATTTGCACTGAAGTGTGACATCACGTTTCGAACGAGATGCCAGACTCTAACCACTCTGCAATTAGATGCTCACATAGAATTTACAGATTATGATTATTGATTATGTGTGCACTGAAATATATGGCAGTCTTGTAGCAAGAATCATAATTTTTAGTGGCATTTTCATGTTATAATCAAGATTGTTACATGGAACAGTTAAATCTTATTACTTGCTATTACTTATGTTACCTATGCCTGCCAAGATATTATATGGCGGAACACTTTACTGTAGCTATAGTTGTTATACATCTGGTGTAGTTTTTTTGTTTTGTTGAAAGTTTTGGCGAGGCGCGTCCCGTTCAACCTAGTCGGTTATATTAGGGCGCATGACCAGATATAAAAGACCCTTAGGCCTGAGATTTATATAGATTATCTGGTGTAGTTTCTGGGGGTCCTCTGATGAGACTAATAAAGAACACAATTAGTATTACCGTTTCCTTAGTCTTATCGTACTATGTGGGTGGCAACTTCATCATGTAAAACAGACTGCATCAGAAACCACACCTGCGAGAGTGTTGTGAATGCGTCTTGCAAGAAGACCTGCTGTATTGGTGGCTCTATGCTCTATAAGGAGCAAAAAGGAAACTCATGATGATGATTATACGTGGAACATTGACTGATCAGAGATGTGACGAGAGTGGAAGTATTTGTTTTTCTTATCCAGCAATGAGGATTTCTATTATTATATCATCTTTCAACACCCTCAAGACCCCAGACCTTCAACAAATGTATGCCAAGTCTTCCTGTGCTGTGCCATCACCTCAAAGTGTCTTCTGTCTCCAGTTCTCTTCTCCATGTAGTCTTTGGTCTTCCTTTATCTTCTTACCCTGCGGATTCCAGAACAAGGACTGATGATGAGGAATTGCTTAATTGTATTCCACAAGTCTTTTTGTTTTATTAATTATTTCCTTTTGTGATACATGTTTTCGGAGTTCTGCTGCTTATGCCATGAAACATCACAGGGAGGGTTTTTATTTTTATTGATCCAGTGCATTATTTGAGGCATGTTGTCACATTGTGCTTCTTTACAGTGGGTGTTTTGAAGAGTGTAGTAGGTGTGTAGCTGGTTGCAGGCAGAATGATTTTAGGTGGTAGGTTATCATAGTTGTCTACCTGTTCGCTCTTTATGGAGCACGAGGCATCACTGCAGCAGCCCTTCCCCACCCCCATTAGGAAGCCTGCATCAGGGCAGCTCATGTTATGTGGACGTATGTCTGAATTTTGTATGTTTGTAGGTAGTAAATGTGGTCTGACAACATGAGAGATGCTTTCTCCTCCCCTTCCCCACACCCTTATGGACTTTAAGCTGGATTTCGTCTTTCCTGTTTTCATCATCCCACTGCAGTACTCTCCACTTGACTACACTGAGTTATTCACTGCAGTTCTCTCCACTTGACTACACTGAGTTATTCACTGCAGTTCTCTCCACTTGACTACACTGAGTTATTCACTGCAGAAATGTAAAAATGACAGCAGTGCCTGCTTCTTCATCCTGATAAAAGCTTTTCCCTCCATTCATTCCATATTTATTTTGTTTGTTGTATCTCTGATGTTTGTGTCAAATTCTTTTCTTGTTTTGGGACCATTTAAAAAAAATTTACATTGCAATGCTTCTCAGTGGTTTATCCAACAAACAAGAAAATGGAAGCGGGCAAGAGTATGAATATTTTTTATAGAAGAGCTAAGTTACAGGAGTGAAGATGGTAGTCAGCTTCCAAAAAACTATATAGTGGCGAACAGACTTTTGTGTTTTAGAATTTAAAACACTAAATGTTTCTTTTTCTAAGGCAGAACTCCAGTGAGTAAGACACAGCAGAAGATAGATAAGTGCCCAGAACAATGTTTGATTGAGAACTTATTTCTGCCATCATGCCTGTGAGTGTCATAAGGATGATATGATGAAAACAATAACTGAATGTGTCACTCATGTTGATCAACTTGTGGGTGGTATCTGAGCAAAATTATGTACTAAATTGTTTAATAATAAACTGCGTATATATTTATTAATCTTTTTTTTTTTTTAGTTTATTTTGTGTGGTATGTGCAAATGCTTAAATACCACTGTATGTTTTATGAATAACATTTAGAATATATATATATATATATCCTGCAGGCATCAGATTTCCCTTGGACACACATTGAAAGTTCTTATTAAAACGTTAGGAGATGCATGCGCAAACAGCCCATATTAAAATACATATAGAGATAGATTCACACAGACCACCCATAATGGTATTCAGACATGCAACATATGAAGACATTAGTTCAATGCAGATAGTGTAACACATGCAACATTTAAGAATCAATTCACATTAAAACAACAAAAATAGACATCAGATTTACATAGACTATTCAAACTGGAACAAAATTATATTTCCCCCCCCCCCAATAGAGTAGAAAGGATTGATGAAAAATTTGGCTTTGTTTATCTCGACAGTGATGTTTCTTCTTCTTCATACACTCTCAGAAG
This sequence comes from Oreohelix idahoensis, assembly GCA_024509875.1. Lineage (NCBI taxonomy): Eukaryota > Metazoa > Mollusca > Gastropoda > Stylommatophora > Oreohelicidae > Oreohelix > Oreohelix idahoensis. The sequence continues at coordinate 2,796 of JAMPIV010002454.1, forward strand.
TCTGCTTAAATGTTTTCAAAGAAAGCAGTAATCAGCTTGAGACTATTTGCATCTCCATCGAGCTTTTCCACGAATGGTACTGGGAAAAACCTTATATGTTGGGCATCTTGGAAGCAGATGTTCAGCAGTCATTTTATCAATGCCACAGTTATATTCATCGGTAGTTCCTATCTTTACCTTGTTGAATAGATGGTATCTCAATCTGTTGTGGCCCATGCGGAGTCTGAAGATTACCACTTGTTCTCTTCTGTTGAGCTGGTAGTATGCATCCTTTTGTGTATGACCTGGATGCTCTGCGTCCCATCTTTTTCTGTATCTGATTCTGATAATTTTGGCTTTTCAACATTGGTCAGAAAAAGACATCTGCCTCCATTTTCTGTTGCATTTGTTGCTGATACATCTGTGTATGCATGGATCCAGGTGTTGCGTGGGTAATGTTTCTCTATGTATTTTGTCACTATAGATTTTCTCTCTGTTGCAGTCTGGCTCTTCTTTCTATCAATACCAGGAATGTTATACACATAGGTCAAGTGAGACCAGTCCTAGAATATGGCATTGCAGCATGAGCAACAGCAGCTACGTCAAACTTCGATAATATCAGCAGACTCCAAAATAAAGCAATGAGAATTATAAAGGGAAGCATGAAGACAACAGCTATAAAGAATTTGAAAAGATTACATGCCTCCAACCAATGGAGGATAGAAGAGACAGCAGGGCCCAGCAACAAGCTGAAAAATTTAAGAGACTAACAACCATCCAATGTGCCATAGAATAAATGATCATAGAAGGCAAAGACTCAAGCCAAGAAACTTTGCAGAATCAATCACAACACAGATGAGAGCAGTTTCCATAAATGAAATATCCACTATTAAACCCATGTACACTGTACACAAGCTTCCAGTTTGGAAACAAAATCGTTTCCCTGAAATGATAGAAAACATAAATGTATTGACAACATTTTTAATGGGATGTAAAACAGATTTTATATTATAATTACAGTGAATGTTAAAATAATAGCATGTCAGCAAAATCACAGCCGAATTTCATATGCACGTAGGGAACAACATGGTGGGCATGTCTGTAGTGGTGCCACTGTGTGGTAAGGATGTAAACTCACTCTGCCTGCCAGTTCTTGCAGAATTTCTTTGGAATTTCTATTATTCCAAATTATGCGCATAAAATGAGACTAACGTTTTTAAAATATCATGCTACGTCAAATTTGCATAAAATGCAACCACAATGTATTCACTATAATAACACATGGCACACAGAAACATCAAATATACACAAACAAAGACATCACAATATTTTAAACAACAGAAAGTGGTGGTGTCTTAAGCTTTAATAACATCACAACTTAAGAGACAAAATCCATAGAAACCAGTGAGGAACTTTAATCATTAGACCACATGAGAGAGTCTTATATCAATTTATATAAGGAGTCTTAATAAATTTGTCCTACTTTGCAGAAAAAGGATGAGTTCTAGAGATAAAAATCATGTCACTCACCACAAGGTCATTAAGTACATTCGACTGAAAGACAAAAAATGAATATTCAGTCCGCAAAAAAAAAAAATCCCATGAAGTGAAATAGTATTCAAATGGACTCGCCAGATTATCCATCACCGATGTTGAAATGGTAGGGAGATTAGATGATTGCTCTGTTCCCCTTGGACAGGCACATAATTTAAGATGTTACTAAAAGGCAACTGTATCTGCTTCATGCGGTGTAAGTACTACTAACGAGAGTCAAAATAAACATTCTTAAAACTAAAAATAGACAGTAGAGATCCTAACTTCAGACACAACTATCATGTGTCATGTCACAGTCCAGTGGTGCCCCTGTGTAGTACCTAGGAAAGGAAAGGGGGGGGAGAGAACCAAGAAAGAACAGGATTACTGTCCCCTCAGGCATGTTGTACAAGGCCACTATCAGGTTGTGTGTGAAGCTGGCAAATAATATCAGGTTGTGTGTGAAGCTGGCAACTAATATCAGGTTGTGTGTGAAGCTGGCAACTAATATCAGGTTGTGTGTGAAGCTGGCAACCAATATCAGGTTGTGTGTGAAGCTGGCAACCAATATCAGGTTGTGTGTGAAGCTGGCAACCAATATCAGGTTGTGTGTGAAGCTGGCAACCAATATCAGGTTGTGTGTGAAGCTGGCAACTAATATCAGGTTGTGTGTGAAGCTGGCAACCAATATCAGGTTGTGTGTGAAGCTGGCAACCAATATCAGGTTGTGTGTGAAGCTGGCAACCAATATCAGGTTGTGTGTGAAGCTGGCAACCATCATCATGTAAAACATGATGCTACCAACATGACCACAGCAAGAGCATGTGACTAAGTGTGCAGACTTCCTGTATGGGAACTAGCTACAGCGGTAACTCTGTGCTACGAAGAGCACAAATGAAAATGATAAACAATGTCCTACGGTTCTGGTGACAATTCTCTCGACATTCACGATGTCCTACGGTGCTGGTGACAATTCTCTCGACATTCACGATGTCCTACGGTTCTGGTGACAATTCTCTCGACATTCACGATGTCCTACGGTGCTGGTGACAATTCTCTCGACATTCACGATGTCCTACAGTTCTGGTGACAATTCTCTCGACATTCACGATGTCCTACGGTGCTGGTGACAATTCTCTCGACATTCACGATGTCCTACGGTTCTGGTGACAATTCTCTCGACATTCACGATGTCCTACGGTTCTGGTGACAATTCTCTCGACATTCGCCAGCTTTTTATTCTTTAACATTAAAATATAGTGGTTCATGTAGTAACTTTGTGAAAACAGAGAGCTTGGATATGATAACATGTTTAAATATAGTGTCAATAAAATGATAACATTTGAGATTATAGAAAGGACTCCACTGCCATCACGTTCTTTTAAATGTAATTTTAGCAGATATCCTCTTGAGAGTTTAACAGTTTCTAGTTCTGCTGACCAAACTAGATGTCCGAAGCAGATTTTAAAAAATTAACAGCTAAATGAATATTAAAAGTAACTAAATGAAATGTTTGCTCCCTAGGGAAACTATATGGTGACAATAAGCATAATTTTGTAACATGGGTCAATGAGAAATCGTAATTAGCCAGTTTAACAAATAAAATAAAAATTCAACAGACTCAGGTGGTTTAGTTGTGAGGAAAGAACAGAAAACAACAGAGAAGTCGCATATAAAACATGGCAGGTGGCAGCTACCATAAGATGGGCTCTTACGGTTTGAAAACAATAATAAAGAAGCATGGAGAAAACAATGTCATAGAAAAGATTACTACTGCAACAGTATACTTAGAAAAATAATACATTTTACATGGCTTTCAACATTACATGTTGGATAGATATAATTATTACAAATGGCCAGATGTATTGAACAATATTGCAAAATAATGTTTGTTCTTTAGTATCTTTGGCAAGGATCTAAACACTTGACATGTCACTGTTTCATGTGGGCAAATGACAAAGTCCATCATTTCAATATGTCATAGGAAAAAAATATTCTCTAAATATTTCTTAATTTTTTTCAAAGCAACACATTTTCTCAATTTTTCCTCCCTTACTTTACTGAAAGTAACTTGCCAGGAGGGCTAACATCAGTGTGTCAGATTTTCTGAAGTATGTTCACACATATAAAAATCTTAACCAGAATGAAAATTAAACATTGAAGCTTCTTTAATACATTAACTACCGCGAGCCGGTGGGACCGGCTTTTGAAATCCTATCATTTGGACCGTAAGTCGCTCAGAGCGTCGATCTAATTTTAGTAATAAAACGAATGAAAAATGTACTGAAACACTTTCTGATCTGGTTCGAAATTTTAAGTTGCTACCGGAAAACAAATTACCAAAGCATGGTTGTTGTAGAACAGTGGAAAATTGATATTATGTTCATGTTTTTCGGCGTTTTGGGTTAGTTACCAAATCGTGTAAAACTGTTTACTGTGGCAACTAGTGATAGGACCACAAAAAATGCTTGTACATCTCATCTAATGGCTGAATAGGCTAGAAACTTGTTTCAACAATTGACTGATAGATCTAGCGACGAGGACGAGTGAAAATGGTGTGCACATTGATTGAAATAGAGATGGGGCGCAAGCAGTTATAATTGTGAAAATATTGCAAGTCCTCGGCCATCGGAGGGCCATTAAATAGCAACAACCTCTATTAGAGTTACAAATTTTGCTTATTGTAATAGTACATTCATTTATCTTTAAAATGACGTGTAATTCATAAAAATCTGTAAACAACTACGAAAACTACCGCTTAATTTGTGCAAACACCTACAGGATAAAAATGGGAAAACAAATTTAATTCGGCCACAGTGTGTTTTTCAATTTGGTAGTTAATGTGTTAAAAAAAATCCAGCCTACTTAATACTTCAATTCCCTGGATTAAAAAAAAATATATTATTACCTATTTTTTTAAAGCGTGACTGAAAAGCTACCACACTGCCAAAACACACCTGCTCACTGCTGTCAAATTTGGAACAAACATTTTTCAGGCTGCTGGACTGGCCACGGTTACTGTTCTGATCATAACACTCCAGACAACTATATGGCATCATCAAAGAGAAAGTTGCTACATTCTGTTACTATGCTAATGGCATTTAAACAAATTAAACCCTTCACATGAGCCTAAATGATGTAACTACCCATCCACATGAGACATTTCAGCATGTGCTGCTCATTTGCCTAGAACTGTCCATAGAAAGATGAAGGTTACTGCCAGGTTCCCCAACAATCACAAGCACTGTATACAGCACTAACCGACAGCTATAGAACACATGAACATTATTCAACTCTGCATTTGCTGCGAAAGAGTGGTGAGTTAAGTGGCCATAGGTAACCAAAAACAACTACAAATGGAGAACTGTTTCAGGCTGCAAAGAGGTCTTCACCTCTATTACTCCACAGATGCTACATCATATGTTGCCAGAAAGGACACTACTGATCCACTGAACTGGGTTGCAACCATCACATTTATGAGCAATAATGTCAAAGACATTCTAAATACCTAGGAAACGTTTTACTGAAATAAGATGTCAAAAAGCCAGTACAGTGACTTACCAACTGTCACTACTACTCAAACATCTGAATATCAGTATGGAAACTAAATGACAAATAGTACATTCTCACCAACTCTTTGCTGTCAGTGATAAACATGGTCCTGACCAGAGCACAGGAGAGGAAAATAACATTGTGTGAGATGTAACACATAAGAGCCAATGATATTAACAGGAGAGACAGAATGACATCAACAAAATTGTAGGGACTATATCCTGACAGAAAACAAAAGTGGTATGGTTGTCTCATGAGAATGGAGCCCGGCCAATTAACACTATGCTCCTACAACAGATCTAGTTTTAGGGCACAGCGAAGACTAAAAGGCAGATGGATAGACAATATTACAGCAATCCTACAACAGTTAAAGATCTAGTTTTAGGGCACAGCAAAGACTAAAAGGCAGATGGATAGACAATGTTACAGCAATCCTACAACAGTTAAAGATCTAGTTTTAATGCACAGCGACTAAAAGGCAGATGGATAGACAATATTACAGCAATCCTACAACAGTTAAAGATCTAGTTTTAGGGCACAGCAAAGACTAAAAGGCAGATGGATAGACAATGTTACAGCAATCCTACAACAGTTAAAGATCTAGTTTTAATGCGCAGCAACTAAAAGGCAGATGGATAGACAATATTACAGCAATCCTACAACAGTTAAAGATCTAGTTTTAGGGCACAGCAAAGACTAAAAGGCAGATGGATAGACAATGTTACAGCAATCCTACAACAGTTAAAGATCTAGTTTTAATGCACAGCGACTAAAAGGCAGATGGACAGACAATATTACAGCAATCCTACAACAGTTAAAGATCTAGTTTTAATGCACACCGACTAAAAGGCAGATGGACAGACAATATTACAGCAATCCTACAACAGTTAAAGATCTAGTTTTAATGCACAGCGACTAAAAGGCAGATGGACAGACAATATTACAGCAATCCTACAACAGTTAAAGATCTAGTTTTAATGCACAGCGACTAAAAGGCAGATGGACAGACAATATTACAGCAATCCTACAACATGGGCTCACGGCAGCCAATGCAACACACTTGGCCCAAGAGCAATAATGTCAGCTTCCTATGATACTTCATAGCAGACGTGGACCAAACCAGGGTGTGATTTTTGCATAGCAGTTAAGTGACTTCTCACCCACCCTGCACAAGGTCCCTGAATGACTTATTTACTCAAAAACATATAAAATGCTATTAAAAAAGGCCAGGCAGAGATAATTTCAGCTGGTAATTGAAAATGTCTAATGAGACAAAACTGAATGAATTAAATAATGGCAACATTAATAAAGGAAACTTGGAATTCAATCATGTATGAAACATCCCTGTGTGGTTACCAGGGGTCTGTGAAAAGACGACGGTAGAACAGGACTATGGCACCTTCAACCATGTTGTATAAGGTGACTAAAATGGTGCTGGTTACCTCATTATATAAAACACTGCTACAAAAACAACCACTGCAAAATCATGTGATGTCCTTGGTGCTAGCTTCCTGCAAGGGGCCCAGCGACAGCGGTGGCTCTATGTTCTTTAGGTAGCAAAAATGGAACATGATGATGATACAAAATGCTATTAACAAAGGCCGCCAAGCAGAGACAATTTCAGTACATTATATATAAGGTGTTTGAGACAAAAATGAATTAAATAAAGACAGCATCAATAAGGGAAACTTGGAATTCTACCATGTGTGAAACACAGAGAACGGGGGTGTTCAGATATCTGGTTAGAATGCAGCCAGATCATGGCTTGGCACTAGATGTTTATCCCAGGATATCTGGACAAACGGCACAAAGATGCATAAGAACGAGATGGATGGATGTAGTAAAAGAAATAAAAATTGTCTACTAAACATCCAGGCCACCCCATCTTACATCCTGTAACACTTCTGCATCTTTCCCTGACACTTAATAGTGACAGTATCAAGAAATAAACACACAATTTACTGTGATACAGAATTTATAATTTTCTTTGCTCAAAAGAATAAAAACTGCGAAAATTAAAATAACCAATCATTTCAAAGCAGTTACTAAAACAGCCTAAATTCACTGCTGATCGTTACAATCAAAAGAGTATCAGTTTTTGGTTTTTTTTTTTAATTAGTTTAAAATAAAAAATCATTACTTTATTTGAAGTTTATGAAAGATGTGCAGTTCTTCACATAAAATCAAGCCAAATGCCTCCCCTCGCTAAACTTCTACCATCTTGGATAGTTAAGTTTATCCCATTATGTTACAACCTCTGACAAATTTATTAGTAAAATACATCCGAAAAGTAAACCATGTAAAACAAGCGGTTCAAAATAATAAAAACTGTTGTCATACACAGGCCTACCATCACCATAAAGGAGACATCATATGTCGAATGCCCTTGTCTCCCTCTTGCTCTTCTATGGGCATGATGTATTTCACGATCACGGTTGTGTCTTGCATCAACATTATGATCAAGCAGCTGCTGGTTCACGGATGTTGAATCCCCGGACACTGCTTCAATCCTCTGTCTGCCACCTCTAGAGCTCACCTGCTCTGAGGAAGTCTGCTCATCTCCAGTGACATCAGCCGGTACCCGAGCAAATGCTGATTGCCTCTGCCGAAGACCCTTGACAGCGCCTTTATTCAACCTCTTCTTAAGATCTGGCATGGAGCTACTGGTGCTTCTCTCAAAGTTCGACCTCTGTTCATTGTCCGACATTTCAAAAGCCACAGGTCCCGATTCACCTAGCTCCTCTGCATCGACTGAAAGCTCTGAGTGACTTATTTCCATCCCAGTAGATTCATTCAGTGATTCCTTTTTCATAAAAGAAATAGAGATATCAGTCTCTGTTATCTGACTTTTATCAATGCTATCTTCAACACAGTAGTGATCACCTATAAAAGGAGCACTGCCTGCATTTTGCTGCATCTCAACAGCCTCGCCATCATTACCACCTATTGCTCCCTCTTCAACACCTAAGGCACTGCTCAAAGCTTTGGAAATAGTCGGCTCATCTGCAACCTGTGATATGTATGGCTCACTGTCTACACCGCTTCCTTGCACAAAGGTTTCCAAAGTTTTTGCACTCAAATCTTGTGAACCAAGTACTCGATCAAGAGCTGAAGAAACAGGCTCAAGTTCTGAAGGGGAAGAGACGTCTCCTATTTCTGTACACAATTTGTCCAATTTGGGAGCATCACTCAATGCCGTAGAAACAGGCTCAATAACATTCTCAGCACGGATAGCCTCATCATGTTCATGAGCCACAACTGCAGCATCATCACTGGGCTGAGTTTGCTCATCTGAGTCAAGATGCTTCACTTTGCTCAGAAGTTCATTTAGAACTTGCTCCTTAACTGGACTAGAAAATGAAGAACCTGGCAAACTGTTGCTAGCTGGTGAAGGTGGCGGAATGTTTGGAATCAAGGGCGTGTTTGGCGAGTGAGAGTGGCTCCCTCTATCTGGGCTTGTGTTTGGTGATGATGCAGAGCTGTTATTGACCGACACCGGTGGGCGTGGATTAGGACTAGGGAGATTATGTCCAAAAAAAGTACTTGGTGGTGGAGGAAAGGGACAAGGAAACATGCCAACCCCAGGGGGAAGAGCAAAACCTGGAGGATAAAACTGTGTGTTGCCCCTACAGGTATAATGACTTGGCGGATATGGAAATCGTGGTATTTGAGATGTTATACCACCAACCTGCCCTCCCTGTGCTGGAACATGAGAAGCCCATGGGTAGTGCAAGAAAGGTGGTGGCACTGCACTGTTGGAGGTGGGAATAAAAGGTGGACAGGTCCATGGAGAGAAGGTTGCTGGATTTTGGGTTAAGGCTTCTGGTCTCGGGAGTGCATTATGTGGGGTACTTGATGGTGCACAGTTGTATGCATTGTTAGACATGCCCTCTGCATCAGACACAGCTGCTGTTACAGTACATGGGGAAGAGTTACTCACAGATGCTTCCTCTGTGCTCTTGTGTTCTGGGCATTTAGGCTTCTCTCCCTGCAAGAAAAGAAAAATAAATACAATTTATTAAAAAAGCTTTTTAGATGGATAACAGCTTGTTGTTGTTGTTATTATTAATCCAGCGGTGCTTGGGCTCTCGCCCTTCAGCCCAATGCCACGTAGTTGTATCTGCATGTTTTCGCAAGTTGTTTTGTTTCTCCACACAAGGTGTAGATGGATATCAGCCGATGGCACATTTAACTCTTTAAGTCTCAAAAGCCGATATATCGTACTTCCTTCTAGACTCATTTGGCCCAATCAACGTTAAATCGGCTTTTGTATCTTTTGCTCCTTTCTAGAGCTGTTTTCTAATTTTAACCCAAAACGTCATTTCTGACAGGAAGTACTTTATTTTAAATAAAAAAAGAGTTAAAAAACAAACCTGTTAACATTACAGTAATAAAGTTCATGATAGATAGGAAACACACTAAGGAAACCTGTTGTTAACATTACCATTCATTCCTTATTTTAGAATCCAGAGAGTTAAGAGAAGCAGGGTAGACCAAAAAACATGTCAAGAAGAGAACTGAAGACAGAAATGAAAATGATGAGGACATGGAAGGACCGTGAGCTGATGATGGTACGTGACAGGACATCCCGGCATATGTTAGCTCAAGGCCTATGCTCTTTGGGAAACTGAGGGTTAACGATGATGAATAAAGTTCAACACAATTTTAGATGCCGAGGTTTTCCAGACAGTACAGGACTATTCCTTTTATCTGAACATCCAAAAGCCAAAATATTCAGAAAATCAAAAGTTTATATACACAATTTTGGGATATTTTTCTAATACAGTTTGGACTGCCATTTTAACGTGATTTGGATATCTGAAAACCAACAAAATCTAGTTTCCGAAACAAAGCTGTCCCCTACAGACCTGTACTATGAAACAGCTTAGCACACACCAATGATATCAATGTCAAATGTAGGTCAATCTGAACACAATCGTAATTCTCTACATTTTCTGACCTGAAAGGAGATCTGAGTGGCAAGCTCCTTGGCCTCTTGGGCCGTCTGACTGGATTCAGGATTTGGCTCTAACAAAATCTCAGAGACATCACCGCAAACTGGGCACTTCCAATCACGGCTCCTGTGGTACGACATGGCATGTAGCAATCAGTAATGATGAGGTTACAATGATATCAAATCAAATGTATGCAATTACAAAGACACTAGAGCAGGGGTCGGCAACCAGTCGATCATGATCTATTAGTAGATCTCTTGGTGACCGGGGAGGAGAAAGAATTTTTAAGTTAGGGAAATTTTTGACTAGCCCTCTCCCCCCAGTGGTATTTAAAGACAGGGTAACACCCAGGATTAAAGGTACGAGGTAGCCATCACTTTTGTCAAGAATGGTAATGCAGAGACATTTTTAAAACTGCTTATTTTACAACTGAGGCTGATTTTCCACCCAACTCTGCAGACATGATTTTATCAAGGTAGAACTTTGAAGACCTGTGTTTCTAAAGTAGATCACCAGAGGTCCTGGGTTGTCTACCACTGCACTAGGGGATACTGTTAGCATCATCAAGCATGTTCTAGTTTAGTTAACAAAGCATATTCAAAGAATATTCAATTTTTCAATGTGTCAAGTCTGTTTTTCACTAAGCTTATAGGATAAACAGCCTTCTTCCACCATTGCCTTCAATATGACAGTACTGTGTCTATGTAACACTGGAGGAATTAATAACAATGTTGTTCACCCAGGGCAGATGGCAACTGTGTCTATTCTGTGTACCAGGCAGAATTGATGAACTCTATTATCCTCTCACATGTAACATAGCTTACATGATATCTCAATAATATCTTGTTCTTCATACACTTTCAGGCATCAACTTGAGTAAGTCTAACAAAATCAGTGGTCAGTTTGAGGTTGTTGGTATCTCCATAACCTCTACACCTCACGGTAGAAGGGGAACGACTAAGTAAGGTATCTCCATAGAGTTTGTCCAGAGATGGTACTGGTGATGGCCATATATGCTTTTCTCTGTTCCTCATAGGTTGGGCACTTTTGTAGCACAGGTTCAGCATTTATTTTATCAGTGCCACAGTTACTCTCGTTAATAGTTCCTTTCTTTAGCTTGTAGAATAGATGGTACATAAATCTGTTGTGGCCTCTGTGGAAGACTACCACCTGTTCACTTCTGATGAGCTGGTAATATGCATCATTTTCCTGGTGGTCTGGATGCTTTATTTCCCACTTGTTCTCGTATCTGCCCTGATAAAGCTCTTGGCTCTTCATTAGTTATGGTCGTATCAGGCTGAGGTAGCAATAATATAACATCGAACAAAAAAGGCAGCAGCAGTAAAACTGGTTAAAATTTAACAAGGAAATGAAGGCAATAGTTTTACTGAACCACAAGAACATATATGTAGTGTCAGACAGCAAGACCAACCAAGAACTGATTACCCGGAGTAATCAAGAAAATCTGCACGCTATCATAACAGGAAGACACTGAATTTTGGTTGACCATGTCTTCAGAAAAGACTCAAAATCCATCACCAGAACTAAAACATTATGAATCTCAGAATGAATGCAAAAGAGAGGCAGACCAAAAAACAACTTGGCGGAGCACTGTAGGGGCCGAGATGAAAAGCACGAACCAGAGGTCAGACACCACACAAACAATGGTCATAAACTGTGGAATACAGAAAGAGTTTTTGCTGCCCTTCAATATGCTACAAGACGTGATGGTCACAGATGACTTTGTCAGTCAGCAGCTAAGGATTCAAGATGAAGACAGTAAGACTGACTTCATGGCAGAACAAATATAACATAAAGTGCTGAAGGGGGAAAAACAAATTTAGTTCTTCTGTTCCTACACATCCGCTTTCTGATACAAGAGATTAGGGCTCATGATCTCATCATGTACAAGAAAAAAATTTATATATATATATAAATCTTGGAATAATACAAGAAAGCTTTCACACAGGCTTCCAGCTAACGGGGTTAACTACAGTGGTGGATCCATGTTCCATGGGACAAAAGTGGAAAATAATGACAAAAGTATATGCACATTTATAACTGATAACATGAACGAGTGTGATCAAGTTATCTCTCCACAGAAAAGCTTTCAAATCATGTTCACATCACTAAGAAGATGTGAACAGTCTTTGGGGCAGTGGTGGTGATCACATTAGGTGTCTGACTAGAGGTGAGAATGGTAGTAAAAATGATGCAAAACATTGTGAAATAAAACTGGGATTATCTCCTCTATGAGTGCAGAAGAAAAAATAAAAATAAAAAATAAGGGACAAAGAAAGCAACTGCTTACTTTTTTGCTAGTGCCTTCCGTTCTTCTGGCTTGTAGTCCAGAGATCCTATTGCTCCACCTGGATGGGTTGGCATGAAGCCTATGATAGCTAGTAAGGCTGTCCGTACTGAAAGGAAGTATAGTTAAAATTGGAGAAAAATGTCCCCAGGCAATGTTTGTGAACAATTTTTAACTGGTAAAGCTGACACTTTCATATTATTTGTATTATTTACAATCATTTGTGTTGTGCTAACACAAGATGCAGGAAAATGTTCCCCATGTATTTCAGCAATTTCAAGTAGGAATCAGAGCTATTCAAAGTATGATGTAGTATCACATATATGAACATTTGTCTATAAACACTGCTGCTTTTGGTCCAGCCGTTTTCCAGGGCAGACTTTGACTTTCTCACAATTTTATTTTGCATCCAGTTTTTTTCAAACATCCTCAGATGTCAATCTGTATAAAATTCAAAAACACAGTGGTCAGCCTTGAGCTGCAGACATCTCCACAGAGCCTGCCCTGAATTCATACCAATTAAAAATGTACTCAAAGCAGAAAACTTTTTAAAAAAAAACAATTCCTCGTGCTGGGCAATCTTCCAGCAGATTTTGGGCAGTCATGTTATCAAGACACTGCCTCTATTGCCATCATTTATTTAAGTTTTTCTGTGGTATCCATCTGATTGCTGTTGATAGACTGATACCTCATGGCATTTGTAGAAAACATCCTAGTCAACATCGTCTTTTGATTACTGCAGCTAATGGCTCCTATTAACCTGCCTATAACTCTAGTGAAAATAGTGTCTAGAGGCGAAACACCTGATTGAAAGAAAAATTTGTACAGACCACTTATTAAAAAAAAAAAAACTGCTATTTTCATCAACAGAACTTGACAATTTTATACCCAAAGCAAATGCATGGAGGGCATATCTGGAGTTATCCTTATATGACCACCAGCTAAGCACAATGCTATAGTATACAGATTTGGAAGTGAACATCTGTCTATGAGGCTAATTACACCCTCATTGAAATCATGCACACACTTCCAGGGATTCTCCCTGTGGTGAAACATGTAGAGAACCCAGCACTGCACACTAAGCTTGGAGGAGTCACTTGAACCCCAGATGTAACTCTGGCTTTTACTTGGTTAGTGCATGCAGGAAGATATATGGACCCATAATAGGCAGGGGGAACTGGGAAGTGGCTCTGTGTAGGACTTGGCAATTCCTTGGGAGAGCCCAGAATCAGAGCACAGTATTTTAGTTCTGCATATCTGGATAGCCCCATTTGATGGCGGGGAATGCACAGTATGCCGCACGCTTCTTCCTCCTAGCTAGGGACCAGGTGTGATGATCCTTTAAATGCCAGCCAAGCTGGACAAACTGGAGCTCGTGATTTCGACAAGAAAAGCCTAGATCGACAGTGTAGATAATACCAAGGAGTCTTCAACTTAGTATTGGCTACAAAAGAGCAAGAAGCTCAGCAGCCCTAGTTCAACAACAACAACCAAAGCAAGAAACTTCAGCCCCGTGTAGTTCCCGGAGGTCTCTGATGAGAATATAACTACTGTTTTCTTAGGTATGTCATAAGAAGCGACTAATATAAGGTAGTGCATGTGGCTGGCAATCTCACCGTGTAAAACAAGTTGCTACAGAAACCACTTCTGCAACAGCACATGAATGCTTTGATACAGGTTTCCTGTAAGTGGTGATTCCATGAGGAGTGAAAAAAAGAGAAGAAAAAAGAAAAAGAAATGTAAAGAAAACTGGTTAAAAATTTTCAGTCAGCAAATATTTTTAAAAATCAATCAATCAACAATAACATTTATAATACGTTCAATACTTTGAGATAACAACATACTTACTAGACCAAGATGGCTGCCATGATTCAGGATGATGGCCAGAAATGCTCAAGCAGATCTTTTTGTTGGTTTCAAACCGGCCATTGGGCTAAGAAATATATTCAGAAAACAAAACAATATTATGAATGAAAAGTATAGACACCCTCTGCTGACAGTGCAAGTGCCTGCATGTATAAAATATGAATTCATTAAGAATATAGTTTCATTATCATCATCATGATTACCCAACAGCTTCCTAAGGAGCACAAGACTCCAACTAACTCAAGCCAAGACCTATTCATCAGGTCAAGGTGTCTCCGTATCTCATCCCTTCTACTTCAGTCTCCAGTTCTCTTCTTCATGGTTTTTTTCCCTCTCTCACCCTTGGGATTCCAGAACAAGGATTGCCTTGTAATGCTATCAACAGGTTTCCTCAAAGTTTGTGTACTTAAATCAGAAAGCTATAACAATTTGACCATTGACATTATTGTAAACTATATTAGTAAGATAACTGTTTTTTAAATAGCCGAAACATTGTTTACACAGAATATAAGAATTAAAATGGTACAACAAGATCAGCATTGGTCAACTGATGGAAACAACCAAGTAATGCTAGTGGAATAAGAGATCAGGAAAGGGTGTTGGTGTTGGACAGAATACACTATGAGGAAACCAGATAATAAAGTTACAGAGCAGTCATGTTCTGGAATACCCAAGGTAAAAGAACAGGAGGGAACACCCCCCCAGCCACACACCAAGAAGAGACCTGGAAACAGACATAAACAGGACAGAGAAGACATAAATGAACTTCGACGGAAAGAACTGACATGAACTGACTGAAGGAGCGCTACTGCGTGATACAAATTTTTAAAGTGTGGTTAGTTCTCTCTCGTCACTGCTTCCAGCCATGTGTTGATATTTTTACAGGTATGCGAGGAACTGACCATGCGCTACGTTCAGTTCATCACGTTCCCTGCCCATGACGTGCAGGCTCAGTACAGTATATGCTGACGTAATCACTACTGTGTGATACAAATGTTCAAACATAGCGTGGTTAGTTGTGTTCCAGCACTGCCACCAGCCACATATGTGGATATTTCTGAGCTTATTTGTGATTTTCAGTTGGATATTTGTTCACTAATTTTGTGATTTAGAGTTTAATTTCATTGTGAAAATGTCAAAAACAGCTGCATATACTCCTGTGGATAACAGTGGGAATAAGAAAAGGAAGCATTTGTCGCCATCAATAGCACAGAAAGTAGAGTTATTGCAGAAGCTTGAGCATGGTGTCTCTGTACGTTGTCTTACAGAAGAATATGGTGTAGGAACTACCACAGTATATGACATAAAGAAACAGAAAGACAAGCTGCTGAAATTTTACAGGGACAGTGATGATAAAAAACTAATGTCAGATTGGAAAACTTTACACAGAGGGAAAAATGAAGATCTTGACCGTTTGCTGAGGGAATGGATTCCACAACGGCGAAGTGAACGCATGCCGCTGACTGGTTTGTTGGTCATGAAACAAGCTAAAATATACCATGAAGTACTAAACATTGAAGGCGAGTGTGAATATTCGAGAGGGTGGCTGCAGAAATTTAAGAAGCGCCATGGCATAAAATATCTAAAAATCTGTGGGGACAAAGTTTCTGCTGACCACGAAGCAGCTGAAAATTATATTGATGAATTTGCAAAAATAATATGTCATGAAAATCTTGGTCCCGAACAAGTATATAACGCCGATGAAACTTCTATGTACTGGCACTACGTTCCTAGGAAAACTTTAACAACGGCTGAAGAGAGAGCATCAATAGGCATTAAGGATGCAAAGGACAAGTTGACTGTTCTTGGTTGTGCCAATGCTGCAGGCACACACCAGTTAAAGTTGACAGTCATTGGAAAAAGTAAACATCCAAGATGTCTTAAGGGTGTAACCAATTTACCTGTCCATTACTATGCCAATAAGAAAGCATGGATGACGAGAAAAGTGTTTTCTGACTGGTTTAATAACCATTTTGTACCAGCAGTACGAGCTCATTGCACACAAGCTGGACTAGATGAAAACTGTAAAATTGTTCTGTTCTTGGACAACTGCTCTGCACAGCCTCCTGCAGAAATTCTTGTCAAAAATAATATTTTTGGAATGTACTTACCTCCGAATGTAACATCGTTAATACAGCATTGCGACCAAGGGATTTTACGATCTATGAAGAGCCATAAACATTTCTCAAGGAGTTCACTATTAAAGATGCAATCTATACAATTGCAAGTGCATGGAGTAGTGTTGACAATGTAACACTAACAAAAGCTTGGCACAGACTCTGACCGGCAACGATATTTGACGATGATGAATCGGAAGATGATGAGTTTG
Organism: Oreohelix idahoensis; assembly: GCA_024509875.1. NCBI lineage: Eukaryota > Metazoa > Mollusca > Gastropoda > Stylommatophora > Oreohelicidae > Oreohelix > Oreohelix idahoensis. The sequence continues at coordinate 19,318 of JAMPIV010002454.1, forward strand.
TAGGATTTTGTATCAGTAAAGAGAAGAACATGATATCAGACCTCCTAACCTTCGCCAGAAGCGTAACATCGGAAAATTGTAACAAGTTAGAGGAGGCTGACATTCTTTGAGTGATGGGGAAATTGCCCAAATCGTTCTACAAGACAAGCATGATGACAGCAGTGATGATGATGACATTGTGGATACCGCTGAAAACATCCCCATAGATGAAATGGTTAACATGTGTGATCGGTTAATTAAAGGTCTCGAACGACGTGCATTCATTAGTGAGCAAGAAGTTATGGCAGTTTATGGGATTAAAGAGAGACTGCTTAGACAGAAACCATTGTTAATGAGACAGATGACACTGGACGAAGTCTATAGAAAGGCCATCTGTCATAATGCCTATTCATCAGTAGAAAATCCTGTTCCTGGCCCATCAACAGATGTCTGACTCCAAGCTGATGACGATGATTAGAGCTTGAATGTAGGCTACATGTGCAGGTATTTAATGTTTATTTTTAAAGTTTAAAAAAAAATATGTACCTGAAAAATAAATTGTACTACAGCTGCACATAATTTAAGTTGAGGTGATTTTTGGTCGAAATCCGAAAAAATAGAAAAACCGCTGTCCCGGAGCATTTCGGATTCTGGGTTACCCACCTGTATAAGGCTGGGCATGAAATTCATCTCTTAAGTCACTCGCTAGATTAAAAACTGTTGTCACTATTATAATGAAACATACAATCCTTTGCTGAACTTCTGATTGCCTGCTTAAACTTTTAGTTGTAAAGACGACCTGGTGACAAGAAATGTCACACTCTGCTGTAAAGGTTAAAGAAGAGACAAAGAATAGGACTACTGCACCCTTAGGCATGTCGTATAAGGGAGCTAATATGAGGTTGTGGGTATGGGGCTGGCCACCTCACTACTTACTTAGTCGTTCCCACCTCACTACTTACTTAGTCATTCCCACCTCACTACTTACTTAGTCGTTCCCACCTCACTACTTACTTAGTCGTTCCTACCGTGAGGTGTAGAGGTTTGGAAGAGAGTGCACATACTATCCTATCTGTCTTCCTCCTCACCTGGTTCCATTCTAGTCCTCAGTCCTTCAGAGATTGTCTAATGTTGTCCTCCCAGTGGATTCTGGAGGTCTGGATCCCTGGCTCTTTGCCTCCCATACTTGCCATGACAGCCGATCTTCTCCTATTCTGCAGACATGGCAAAACCATCTTTAGTTGGGACTGTTCTACTTGGGTCTGCAGGGGTTGGGTTTTTAGGCCCTGACGTATTGTCTGGTTGCAGACTATGTCTCTTCTTGTTACTTTAACCATTTTTCTCAAATACAGAGTCAGCAACTCATAACTTGACTGCTTGCGTCAGGGTCAGAGAACCAGACCTGACCAAGACCCTACTCCACCTCCAAGTGGTGGTCCTGGAAACAGGCTGCATCACAGCAGCCTGGCAGAGAGAGTAGGGATCGAAGAGGGAAGGCAAACCTGGTCCCAAAAAAAAACGCTGTGCGGAAGTTGGATGTGTCCGAAAGGCGCAAATATCGCAGCTTCGCTGTAAATGGACACAACGCAACCAACGTCCTTTTCAGGTCGAACGAGGAAGAAAAAATACCTCATTTCTGAGGTTTGGATCTGACTTTTGGGCTGGCAACCTCATCATGTTAAACAAAGTGCCACAGAAACCACAACTACAACAATGTGTGAATGCTTGGAGCAGGCTTCATGTTGGGGGAGGGGAACAGCTATAGTGGTGGCTCCATGCTCTGTAGGGAGCACAAAGGAAAAAACGATGATGATGATGATGTAAAGGTTAAACATGTGAAGTTATGACCACTCACAGTTAGCCATATGATGCTTGGAGGTTTCATGGGGTAGTCCACAGGAAGAATAATGCGGCCATGATAGACTCCAGCTTGAAAGTCTGAGTCAAGCGGTCCACGTACTGTAAAGTGCCACTCAAACAGGTTGTCCTAGCAACAATAGTTAAATACGGTATAAATAAAATAGAATATGCCAGCAATATGAAATTTCTGAATGAAGTATCTACTGTCATCATTAAACCATGTGTTATGTTGGTCTTTCAGATGCTAACAATCTGCGCTGTTGCTATGGACATTTAGTATTCACTACTATAAGGGAGACTGGGGCAGCTATGGGTATGTCCGGAGTGCAACGATGTCGATTCTGTTGAACAATAACAATAAGTATTCACTGTAGGCGGGCACAAAGACAGGAAAGTAGTTAGCATACTCAGAGAATCTGAAGATCAGGGTTAGGAGTAACATATGTTAAAGACACAGTAACAAACACAGAAATCTGAACAGACAAACAGGAATAAAGTATATCAATCCTGAAACTCACCCATGTGTTACCGGGGCCCGAAAGGGGAGCAAAGAATAGTAACACTGTTCCCTGCCAAGCATGTCGTAGAAAGCGACTAAGGAGGGTTGGGCATGGGGCCGGTTACAACATCCCGTAAAAAAATTTAAATAACAAAAAACTTCAACAAACATGGACAAGTCAATTAAAGAAAATAAAACACAGCCATCCAAGACAGGGGAAGGTCCTCTCGCAGGGAGGTGTATGCTCCTTTGGGAGTGGAGAGTTATGAATGAATGATGAATCCTGAAACTGCCCTGTGTAGCTTCTAGCTGTCTCTAAACACTGATCTACTGCTTCCTTAGTCATGTCGTAAGGTTGTGAATGGGACTGGCAACCTCATCACGTAAAGAAAAAAAAAAAAACAGAAAGCACCAATGCAAGAGTAAAGGTAGTCCCACAGCAGATACTGCTGTAGGGGAGTGAAGTGTTAGAGACTTCACTATACTAGGTCCAGCATTGAGAGGTGGGGGGTGACCAGTTCCCTTCCTCGCTGCCTTTTCCTTCCCCAACTAAAAAGTGCACAGTCGGGTACCCATTTACAGCTGGGTAGACTGGAGCGTATCAGTAGTTGCTGTCCTTCATTTTATTTCAAGATTAAATGAAGGACAGCAACTGATCATGTCTTCATCATCAACACCCTTCAGCGACCCACGGAGCATAGGCCTTCAACAAACTTATGCCATGTCTTCCTGTCCCATAAGACAACATTGAAGGTGCATAGAGGTAAACATTTCAGGTAAAACTCCATAATGAACAAAAATATATGATAAAATAAGTAACAGAAAGTGATGGCCAGGGCTGGATTGGGTGGACAGTTGTTTGTCATTATGATTTATACAAGTGCTCCCAAGCCTCATGAGGACTAATGATGTAGGTCTCCAAAACAGAATGATTTTTTTAATTTAATTTTTTTTTATCGTAAGCCTGCTATTACTCGAGGCGAAATCTCCTATTAATATGTCTAACCTGAGACTGATTTTACGAGAGTATCTCTTTTTTCCCTGTACAATGACAGGTGTCCTCTCGCCATTAGATACTCGCCAATTTCAGAGGTACCATTACAGCTGGGTCGGCTCAGGAGCCGTTCAGGTTATTCCAGTCCCTGGTCGACGACACTTCTTCACATGTTCTCACCAGGGCTTGAACCTGGATCACCCGATCGCCAGCGCAGTGTGGTAACCATTACACCAGCGCGACACCCTCAACAGAATGATATTTTAGCATTCAGTTTCATTTAAACTCTTGAATAAAACAGAAAAATCTTTTATCCTTACAACACAAAACACTTAATGGAAACAGGTAAACAGTATGCTCTTGTAAGAAAGATAAAAAGCAAGCGAGCGAGAAAGAAAGTGAGAGAGAGAAGCAGGACACTCAACATAACAAAAGTAAGAGAAGTGATAGGCACTCTGGGAATTCAAACCAGGGACCATCCAAATGGCACAATCACATGACTGCAAGAGTGAACCACAAATGGACACGTGACCAGCTTACCTAGTCTAGTGTCCTCCTTCTTACTTTCTTATGGAGTGCCTACCATTTGTGGATGAGGTCCAGTGCGGATTCCGAGCAAACTGAAGTACTCAAGACCTAATCTTCACACTCAGACAGCTGAGTGAAAAGGCCCTTGAGTATAAGAGTGAGATCCATCTTTGTTTCATAGATCTGGAAAAGGCATTTGACAGGGTCCCCTGGAGCAAACTTTGGGACTGTTTGGCAAGGAAGAACATTCCAGCACCTCTGATTCATGCTATACAGAGCTTCTACAAGTCTTGCAGAAATTGTGTGAGGACAGCAAACCATAAGTCAGAAGAGTTCAGGACCACCACTGGTGTAAGACAAGGTGATATCCTGTCACCTTATCTTTTCATACTCCTCATGGACGATGTTATCAAGTCATGTAAGGAGAGAACAAGAAAGTATTCAGTGGGGTACTGGAAGATGAGACAGGTCTATATTTCGGAGCTGGCATTTGCTGATGATGTTGCCCTGATTGCTAAATCAGAGGCACATCTCCAATCCAACCTGCAAGTCTGGAAGGAAGAGCTGGAGAAGAGAGGGATGGTCATAAGTAGCTCTAAAACAAAATCCATGGTGATATCACGAGAAAAAAGAAGACATCAGATTAAGCTGGGAGAACAGGTCCTGGAGCAGGTCGACCACTTTAAATATCTCGGAGCTATTATAGACCGAAAGGGAGGCATCAAAGAAGAGTTGGCCACTCGAAAAGCAGCAGCTGGGAGACTTTTTCAGTCCATAAATAGAGGATTCCTCAGCAAGAGAGAGGTTGGTAAGAAAACGAAGATGGCTGTATACTGCTACACCTATGTCCCAGTCTTGACATATGGATGCGAGTCATGGGCAATGACTACAACCTATAAAAGCCAGATCCAAACCTCAGAAATGAGGTATCTGAGGAAGTTGGTTGAAGTAACAAGAAGAGACATGGTCCGCAACCAGACGATACGTCAAGGTCTAAAATCCCACCCCCTGCAGACCCAAGTAGAACAGTCCCAACTAAGATGGTTTGGCCATGTCTGCAGAATGGGAGAAGATCGGCTACCATGACAAGCATGGGAAACAAAGAGCCAGGGATCCAGACCCCCAGGATGACTCAGAGTCCGCTGGGAGGACAACATTAGACAATCTTTGAAGGACCGAGGACTAGAATGGAACTAGGCCAGGAGGAAGACAGCTGATAGGATAGTCTGGCGCTCTCTCTTCCAAACCTCTACACCTCACGGTAGAAGGGGAACGACTAAGTAAGTAAGCCTACCATTTGTTTATTTTCACTATTTATTTACTACTCACAAGCTTTGAGTTTCCATCTTTGTTTATGTGTCAACATAAAATAAGCATCTCTTCTGTTTGGACCCGTCATAAACAATGACTTTGTGACAACCTAACATTTAAAACTGTATAATATAACTTAAGTGACCCATATAGTTCTCATGGGTCTCTTCAAAGAAAGATTAGGACTAGTGGTCCCTCGGGTAAGTCGTAAAAGGTAACTAATGTGAGGTTGTGCCTAAGGCCGGACAACTCATTATATAAAGCAAACTGCTGCAGGAACACCGCTGCAGATATGTGCTGTCATGCAGGCTTCTTGAACAGGACCTGCTACAGTGGTGGCTCTATACTATGTAAGGAGCATTAAAAAAAAGAGGAGGAAAAAAAGAATGAAAGACAAACATACCTCTAATGGTTGGGCAAAGTACTGATCTGTTGGCTCACACAGCTCCTGTGCTTCCCTCATCAACCTTTTCACAGCTGAAAAAAAAAAAAAACATTTCTGTATAAAGGTAAAGATAGTTCGACAAAAGACAGGGGAGTGAAGAGTTAGAGACTTCACTATACTAGGTTCAGTGTTAAAAGTGGGATGACCAGTTCACCTCCTCACAACTTCTGCTTGTCCTAGCGTCAAAAGCCGAGTTAGGATTCAAAAACCTGGTAGCGAATACCTCAGTTTTATCTTACAAGTCATACAGTTTAACAATCACATAAGGCAGCCTCAAATCTAAATGGACCAGTCTAGTAATCAGTTTTTGGCCGAATACTATCACCAACCAAGATCTGCTTACTCGGAGCAAGCAAGAGGACATGCACACCATCATAGCTGGCAGACGCTGGAGCTGGGTTGGCCATGTCCTCAGAAGAGACCCTGATGCCATCACAAGAACAGCTATGCTTTGGACACCTGAAGGAAAACGAAAGAGAGGCCGACCAAAAACAACCTGGCGGAGGACTGTGGAGGCTGAGATGCAAAGAATGAAACAGAGTTGGGGCACTGTACGAAGGATGGCCGCCGACCGAGCAAAGTGGAATCAATTTGTTGTTGCTCTACAAGACGCCACTAGGCGTGATGGCCACAGACTGCTTTGACGGTCGGTGGCTAAGGATCAAAAAAGAAGAAGAAGTAATCAGTAAACAAACAAACAGGAGACTACTACCAACCATTAACCCATTGACTCAAGAAATTAGAACATGCTCACAATTAGATAAATCCAAATTTCATTGGCTATGATATTTCTTTCTTCAGTATATTGGCCAGTTAAGATTTTATTTTATTATACAGTCATACCCCGCTTTCCGACGCTTCGCTCATACGACGGTTTTTAATTAACACTCATTTCCATGATATGACAACTTGACTTGCTCATATGACGCTTTTTAGACATGACACTTTTTCGAAACTGCGTGTGCGCAGTCGCTTCCCTTTGCTCTCTCTGCTACTCTGTATACTTCGAGACCCAAGTGTGTTTTTGTTGCATTTTATGCGCAATTATTTCCGCAGAAAACCCTGTTGCAACTACATCACCCCAAAGCCCTACTGCATTGTTCATCAAAAGCTCTATACGAGCAGCAAATAGACCTGCTTTTATAAGAAGTACATCAGAGTCTCCAGCAAGGAAGCACTATAAAGAATGCACTGCTGATCTAGAAGCTGTGGCCTCTTCTTCAGACTTCCTTCAATAATTCGGCAGTCGCAGATACCAACAAAAGAATACCATGGCTGTAAAAGATAAATAAAATACTGTTTGACATTGTCTGTTTAAATTCTAAGTTGATTAGTTAAGTTTGTGATGTACATATAAGACCATTCCAGTACTGTACTTGCTTCAGCAACGAAAAAGAGCATGTTTCCCTATACATCGATTTTCGCTTTATGACAGTGGCCTGGAGCCTAACATGTCATATGACCGTGGTATGCCTGCATTTCACTTCTGGAGATATAAAATATAAAAAAATAAAACTTCCTAGTAAAATGGAAGCTCCTGCTCTTTACTTTGACATTTGTTTCTGAGAATGTAAAAATACGGTGTGATTTTTCAATCAGCCTTTAGTTTGCCCTTTATAGTTCTGAAGGCTATCTGATGAGATAAAACAAAACAGGACAACTGCTGCCTCAAACAAAGAAAGACAGCTACAGAAACCAATGCTGCAAAAACATGTAAATAAATGCTTGATGCACGCCTCCTACAGTGGTGGTTTCATGATCCATATGGAGTGAAAAGGAAAATAATGATTTTATTTTATGACACAAAATTGTACGTTGTACATGTGGCAAACAGGCTTAAACAATCACAACAGCCACAGAATTAGACCTTGCCATGTATGACTAGTTGTCAAGGGGTTATAATCACATCAGCAGGACAACAACTCACATTAAATAAAAAGACACCATAACGACTCCCGAGTGAATTTCCATCCTCACATCTTCTGATCTCAATACATAAATTAACAAGCCAATTATCAACAATGAACAACCCTCGGAGTTTCTCAACTACAACTAACAACATCACAAGTTGCTACTTGACTCAGTAACGTCCTATGTTCAACTTCCCTTCACACTCCACCTGATCCTGACATTCACTCACTCTTTAAAAACATCTCCCTTTTTCAGCTACTAACAGCTCACAACTACACAAGTGCAAACCATTTGAACTGTGCACAAATATACTCTGCCATCAATGGTACCTATACCTTGTAGCGGTATGGCAGCTTGTGTACCCTGACAATCCCCAGAGTGATGCCAGTGGGAGTTTTACTCCTGGTAGGTTCAACCAAGCTGGACTGGTCTGCGTGGGTAGGGGGTCAGACAAAAGCTGGTACCCTGGTCCTCCAGGCTGAGGGTTTTAACACAGGGCCGACACCCCTGCTTATGTAAAAAATCGCACATGTTACGGAAACAGCAACAAATGGAAAAACTTTGATGCTGGATGGACATCTGGAGTCTCAGGCTCATATGACTGCCAGTGGTGAAAGCCGAAAGGAAGCCATTGGCATGAAAACGGATGCCCTGACCGCAAAACATGAAACCAGAATTGGATTTTGGAACGTCAGAACTATGAATGAGGCAGGAAAGCTGAGACAAATCACAGCAGAGATGAGGAACTACAAATTACATATCCTGGGAATAAGTGAGAGCAGATGGACAGGGATGAGGAGAATAAAAACAGCTACAGGGGAAACAGTACTTTATTCTGGTAGAGAGGATGGTCAGCACATCGAAGGTGTAGCCATTATCCTGAAGAAAGGAATGGAAAGGTCTTTACTGGAATGGAAACCCATCAACAACAGACTGATAAGAACAAGACTGAGAGGGAGATTCACCAACACTACAATTATACAATGCTATGCACCAACAAACGGCAGTGATGGAGAGATCAAGGACGAGTTCTATCAACCGGAAATGGAAACTGCACCCAGGTACGATTTTATTATAGCAATGGGAGACCTTAATGCGAAAGTTGGAACACACAATAATTATAACGAAAGAGTAATGGGGAAATGCGGCAGTGGAACAGTAAATGAGAATGGGGAGCAAATTAATAAGCTTCTGCAGTATTAACAACCTGGTCATTGGAGGAACACTTTTTCCACACAAAGAAGTTCACAAGTTAACGTGGGAATCACCAAACGGATGGGACAGAAACCAGATAGATCACATAATGATCAATGGCAGATGGAGACATGCACTACAAGACGTGAAAGTAAGAAGAGGGGCAGATGTGGGAAGTGATCATCACCTAGTAGTAGCAAGACTGAAGATGAAACTCAGAGCTGCTGGACCAGTTGCAGTCAAACAGATAAGATATAACATCACGAAACTTAAGGACCCCTCACCAGAAAAGCTTTCGTGGTCGACGTAAAGAGACGATATCAGATTACCAAAAGCCAGGAAAGAACAGAGGCCGATGATGTCGACCAGAAATTCAACACCATCTCAACAATATACAAGGAAAGCAGCAAGTCATGCTTGGGATTCCAGGAAAGAAAGAGCCAAGACTGGATAACACCAGAAACGCTAAACACCATAGCGAAGAGAAAGGAAATGAAAAGAAAGAAAACAGAAGCTAAGTCTCCCAGGTTAAAGGCAATATATAGTGAACAGTACAGTCAGCTGGACAAGGAAGTAAAACGTCAAACCCGTGCTAACAAAAGGACATTTCTGGATGACCTTGCAAGACAGGCAGAAGAGGCAGCACTGAGATGAACAAAGCACAGTTTATAAAATAACTAAGGCTATCGGCAGAAAACAAGGTGCAAACAGTGTAACATTGGTGAGAGACAGGCAAGGAAATCTCATCACCACAGCACAGGGGCAGGAAACAAGATGGGAAGCGCACTTAATAGAAACACTGAATAAGGAACCACCAGAGACTCAGTTGAATGTTCCTGAAGCTGAAAGTGACTTAGACGTAATTACAGACATTCCACGAAAAGAAGAAATCATCACAGCTATCAAAGGGTTAAAAAATGGAAAAGCGCCTGGTCACAACAATCTAAATGCCGAGTTATTCAAGGCAGACCCTGAACTAGCAGCAGAACTATTAGAACCACTATTTGCACAAGTCTGGGAAACTGAAACCACACCAACAGAGTGGAGTAAAGGAATAATTGTCAAATTGCCCAAGAAGGGCGACCTTGCAGACTGCAACAACTGGAGAGGAATTACTCTCCTCTCAGTTCCCAGCAAAATACTAGGCAGGATAATCATCCAGAGAATTTCAAAAGCAGTTGACCATAAACTGAGGAAAGAACAAGCGGGTTTTAGAAAGAACAGAAGATGTGCAGATCATATATTCACCCTCAGGAACATTATAGAGCAGTGCTCAGAATGGCAGAGACAGCTATACATTAACTTTGTTGATTTTGAAAAGGCTTTCGACAGCATACTCAGGGACAGCCTATGGAAAATACTGAGAGCTTATGGAATTCCCAGCTGCATTGTTTCCACCATAAAAAGCCTCTATTCTAATTTTACATGCAGTGTTGGATTGAGTAATGTAACTTTCGAAGTGAAAACAGGAGTATGACCGGGATGCCCCTTATCAACAACATTATTTTTGACAGCCATAGATTGGGTGATGCGCCAGACAACAGAGGGCAGTCCAAGTGGAATTAGATGGACAACGTTTTCTACACTGGAAGACCTGGAATATGTAGATGACATTGTACTACTCGCTCATTCACATCGACACATCCAAGAAAAAACTGATAGACTGAATAAGTATAGCCAGCAGGTTGGCCTGAACATTAATCAGAAGAAGACAGAGGTCATGACACTAAATGTGGGCAATCCTGAGCCAATAACAGTAAGGAACCAGCAGTTAGAACAGACAGACACATTTAATTACCTAGGATGCATAGTAACACCTGACGGCGGAACAAGCAAGGACATTAACAACAGAATGAATAAAGCGAGAACAGCCTTTGCTAGTCTCAACAACATTTGGAAGTCTTCCCAGTACAGCACACACACCAAATTAAGACTGTATGAGAGCTGTGTACTTTCTGTGCTTCTCTATGGTGCGGAATGCTGGAGAGTAACAGAGAAGGAAATATCGAAACTGTCCTCCTTCCACACAATCTGCCTAAGGAAAGTTCTCTGAATCTTTTGGCCAACACCATCAGTAACCAAGAACTACTTATTCGGAGCAACCAGGAGGACCTTCACACCATCATAGCTGACAGATGCTGGAGTTGAGTTGGCCACGTCCTCAGAAGGGACCCTGATACCATCACAAGAACAGCTATGCTGTGGACCCCCGAGGGAAAGCGAAGGAGAGGCCAAGAACTGTGGAGGCCGAGATGCAAAGAATGAACCAGAGTTGGGGCACTGTACAATGGATGGCCGCCGACCGAGCAAAGTGGAATCAATCTGTTGCTGCCCTACAAGATGCCACTAGGCGTGATGGCCACTGACTGCTTTGACGGTTGGCGGTTATGGATCCACAAAAAAAAAATATAAAGAAGAAGAAGACGACAAATATAACTAACAATGTTTTCTTAGCTCACCCGCACTCATATGTCCCAATAATTCACCCAAAGCAATGCATCTCTCCACGGATGACATGTTTCTGACACCCTTATTAGAAAACTGTTCACGACATACACATTTTGTGATTTTCATAATTGACCACAGTATTATAGTATTGGTGTGAATTCACCAAATATTTTTAATGTGGCCATATTCAAATCTATATTATTTCAGTAATGGATTTACTTTGATGTTCAAATAATAAAAAGCATGTTTTGGTGACAGCAACATTAAACTGCTTTTGCAAGTTTCTTTTATATTGTAACTTTTCGGTGTCTTTCAAACTGCATGCAATACGTTTTATGCATATCAACTGCACTAGGCTCCCTGTAGTTCCCACGGGTCTCATATGAGGCAAAGATAAAATACGACTACTGCTCCCCCAGGCACGTCATACAAGGTGACGAAGATGAGGCTGAGTATGGGGTTGGCAACCTCATCGTGTAAACAAAACATTACAGGAACTAAAGAAAACAAAATGTATGGCGATACACAACAACAAAATAATAATAACATCCAAATCTAAAAGAACGAAACCTTGGGGGGGAAAAAAATAATTCAACCACTTAAGGTGCTCTTTATCAGCAAAATCAGGTTTACAGGTGATCAATTCGACATTATTCTGGCAACTCTTGCGACGTGGCTGGTACCAAACTATCGACTACTGCCATCCCTTTGGGCCTACTGGCTGTGTGGAGAGGGGAAACGTGCTGCATGGGCAACAGCTTGATCTCCATATAACTGTGCCCGCGTCCTGGAAAGGACATTCCAGCTTCACTCTTTAGGTGTCGGCACAACACAGGAACTAGCAGTTACCTGTTAAAAGCATCTTGCCCAACAGGCATAGGGCATGGCGCCAGGGGCTACTTCCGACAGTGGGAGAGGTTCTAGGATCTCACTGGACAGCTATCACACGCTTCAGGCTGGGAAGCCCCCAGCCAGTTAGGTGCTGTCCCGCCACTGTCTGCTTTCCACATTGGGTGCATGGGGATTAGGGTCAAACCTGAACTGTAGACAGAACATTTCGCACCAAGCAATAATCACAAAACAAGAAATAATAAAAAGAAACCATCAGATTGGGGTGTTGGACGATGCTGACTGGACTATACGAAAACCTCCAGGTTTTAAACGATGTCGGGAAGACAGCCATAATCAACAACAAACTGAAACGACTTCAGGTAGATATAGCTGTACTTCAGGAAACGTGCCTTGCAGGCTCTGGAATGGTGAGTGAGAAGAACTACACAAAATATTGGCAAGGGAAAGAACTTAATAAAACTAGACAACATTATAGAAGGTTTTGCGGTTAAAAAAAATCGCTAACTAAAATGGCTGAACCAGGTGAGAATGGATCAGAACGCCTGTTGATGCTCTGCCTGAAACTAGTGCAGGTCATTTCACCCTTGTCAGTGTGTATGCTCCTACTCTTAACTCTGCCTCAGAAGCTAAAGACAAGTTCTATGAGAATCTAGCAGCAGTCATCAAAGGCAAGAACAACTTGTTCTCCTTGGTGACTTCAACACAAAAGTGGGTGCTGATAATGTTTCATGGCCTTCAGGTCTAGGCAGGTTTGGTATTAGCAAGATCAATGAAAATGGACAACGGTTCTTGTTGTGTGTCCATCGTGACCTCTGCGTGACCAATACCTTCTTTCAGACAAAACCCCAGCATACAGTGTCATGGAGACACCCATGATCCAAGCACTCGCACCAACTGTGTCTGATTCTTGTCAGAAGAGCATTTCTCAAGTCTGTGCTCTTCATGCGCTCATACCATAGTGCACACCATGATACAGATCACTCCTTGGTTTGCCGCAAAATCAGAGCACAACCAAGAAACTCCATCTTGTCAGACATGAAGGGAAACCATGCATCGATATCAGCAAGATGTCAGACCCTGTCATGATCGCTCAATTTCCCACGACCTTAAAAAGCACTCAATAGCCCACAGTATGGTGATACTGTTACAGAGAACTGTGAGCACCTGCAGAATACCATTCATAGTACTGCGTTTGCTACCTTTGGTAAGAGGATAGTGACGCAAATGACTGGTTTGATGCTTCATCAGATGTCATGACACCTTTCATTGAAGTTAAGCGCAGTGCTGCAATTGAATACAAACATTCACCGGGTGTTAGAACCCTACAGATCCTGAAGGATATGAGAAGCAAAGTCCAGCAAACAGCTTGACGTTGTGCAAATGATCTGATTTTGCGTGTGCCCACCTGGGGAGTTCCATGTGGTCTTGTGTATGTCTTTGTGTGGGAAGATAGTCCCTCCGATGACCAGGTCATTCAAATCACAAAAGTTTACAAAAAGTTCTCCAATTTCATTTGTTTCCTATGCCATTCTTTCCCATGACTAGTTCATTGTTTTTGTTATCTATTCCCACTTTTGCATTTAAATCTCCTATTACTATCTTAATGTCTCTCCTGTGTATTTTGACCAATGTTCCTTGAAGTTCATCATAGAAATCTTGCTTCGTATCTTCATCTGCATTGTTTGTAGGGGCATAACATTGAATAATGGTGATTTTCCTTCCTTTTCCCTGGAATCTTGCCATTATTATCCTGGGTGATATTGATTCCCATTCTATTAGTACTTTTCTGGCTTCCTGGGTCATCATAATAGCAACCCCTTCTCTGTGTGTGTGGTCTTCATCCTCATGACTTGAATGAATTGTAACCTTTTTTTTTTTTTTTAATAAAGTTTTGCCTCGTTTTGGCGAGGCGCGTCCCGTTCAACCTAGTCGGTTATATAAGGGCACATGTCCAAATATAAAAGACCATTAGGGCCTGAGGGCGAGGTGTTACACCATGCTCAATATAGTAACTTGGCAGTTTTGGGCTGTACTGCTGTAAGGCATATTCTGGGAACAATCATGATTGTCATACAATTACAACATGTCATATTCAGAGTCATCGGGCTACACCTGATGGTGATGAGCTACGACATACGAAATCTGCTCTTTTGGGAGTTGTTGATAATCATACTCGTCCGGATGATCACAGGTATGACCATGATTGTCACACCATTACGACATGCAATGAGCTACATGTACTTGAGAATTTCTCCTCGCACATGGCCCGCATGAAACATGATAAATTTATTGATTCTCGGTCTCAGTTCCAATCTGGCCAAGATCATATTTCACGAAATCACACTGTCTTGGTGCGCAATTTACCTCCAAGCGCGACTTGGTATAAACTTAGGAAATTTTTTCAGCATGTCAGAGATGTTGAATTTGTTCGCATGTTTGCACTTCAACACTCCTCTCACCAGCTCGCATTTGTTCGCTTTTCTCTGTACTATGATGCTCGTAAAGCTGTCAAATTCAAGAATGGTTCTCTTTTTGGACACCATTATTTAGACGTGCAACTCGTACAAAACTCTACACCACGCACTTTGTAGTTCCGTTCATGTGTGCGTTTTTCTTCATTCTTTACCAATGTTTTGTTCGTCCATACATCCATGGTCTATTATCCTATTTCATATATCTCTTTGCACGTGATATCATCTTTTTCAGTAATATCAGCATTTCTTTCTTTTCAGATATTATATCCGTTATGTCTGTCATCATAGTGATACTTGCATTATCTTTTAATTGCTGACTTCACTGGACTATCTCCACCTTTATCTTTACTGATTGTGAAAAAGAAGGATGATTCTTTACGTAATTGTATTGACTTCCGGCGTTTGAACAGCATTACGATTACAGATGCTGAACCAATGCCGTTGTTAGAAGATCTACTATCTCAGGTTTCACATGCTACTTACTTTAGCAAATTAAATCTGTCGAAAGGATATTGGCAGATCCCCCTTGCTGAACATGCCAAACCTTTCACGGCGTTT
Organism: Oreohelix idahoensis; assembly: GCA_024509875.1. NCBI lineage: Eukaryota > Metazoa > Mollusca > Gastropoda > Stylommatophora > Oreohelicidae > Oreohelix > Oreohelix idahoensis. Next base: position 34,371 of record JAMPIV010002454.1, read on the forward strand.
ACAACTTCATTTGGACTTTTCCAATGGAATTACATGTGCTTCGGCCTTGTAAACGCTCCTTCAAAAAAGTGTGCATGTGCGCAGTGGGTATTTCAAGTTAAACTTTCGCAGTTGAGTTGCAACCGGTAATTGTTACAAGTCTTTCAACACACTGGTCAAGTAGGTGAAAAAAAAAAATACGTACATTCTTTTTGAGTCTTTGTAAGGTATGCTTAAAAACTTGCAGAGATTATCTTACTTTTGTGATAGAAAGCATCCTCGTACGACATCATGGGGCCGAGAATACATTTTTTGAAAAGGGTACAATCTTTTATAGACACCCTGTATATCCTGATGACACTACTGTCAAACGTATATTGGATATTGCTATTACTCATACAAAGAAACAAGTCTGAAGCCGCTTGGGCTTAATCAATTTTTATCACAAATTTCTTCCTAATTTTGCACAAATATCTGCTCCTTTGACTACACTGATTGCCAAAGGTAGTCCCAAAATTATTAAATGGACACCGGAGTGTGACGGTGCTTTGATACAATTAAAGGACTTGTTTTCAAAACCACCCATTTTATTGTTACCACATTTAAAGCTTCCATTCATTCTTCGAACAGATGTTTCCATGTGTGGCATAGGTGGATGTTTGCTACAGTGGTATGCCACATCCCTGTAATTACGTTTCACAGAAATTATCAGCTGCAGAACAGAAGTATGCGACAGGTGAAAGAGAGCTACTGGCTGTGGTCTGGTGCCTCAAAAAACTTTCCAGATACCTCTTGGGCACCCACTTTTATGTACAAACAGACCACAGTCAGCTGACATACATAACATCTCGAACACTTCGAAATTCACGAATCCACAGGTGGTACCTTCTGTTGCAGGAGTTTGCGTTCACTATTCTGCCGATCGCTGGAACAGACAATCACTAAGCGGATTTATTATGAAGGAACTGTTCATAATTCTTTTATAATATATGAACATTTTGACTTTTGCTTAGTTTATTACTAGTGCTTTAGTTAAACGTATTTATTGACTTTTGTCATGCTTACGCATTATTTCGATATATCAGATTAATTCTTTTTATGATATATCTTCTCCATCGACCTCACACGTGACACGTTTGGGATCGAGGGGGATGGATGTTGAGGATTGTTGCATGGTTTGCGAGCATTTTGGTTTTATTTTTATTTGGATGATCGCACCCTGCAACACCTCAACTAGTTAGACTTAAAAGGGTACGCGTAAAGCGTTGGATGACGCATAAAGCCTAGTAACAAGCGTAGTCTTAGTGTAGCCTTCGGGCATATGGCAGCGTTTAGAATTATGTGGCACAGCCAGTAGCCAATATATATAACCGTCGATGTGTGGGCTTTTAAAGCTGATATAATAATATGTGGATAAGGACCGGTGAGTCCATAATTGTGTAAAGCGTTAGGGATAAAACACAAGGATTTATATACGTGATATTCGGGAATTACGAACGTGAAGTTAATGTAAAGAGCTAATGAAAGCGACATGGCTAGTGTAGCATGGCGAATGATGCCAAATTGAGAATATTATACAGACAAAGTTCTGACATGAATGTTAGGCATTGATCCTAAGTAATAATGGAATAATTAGCAGAGATGCATTGATGCTGCTTAAATATGGTAATGTGTCAAGTATTTGGATAAGGATACTGAACAATCATTATGACGGTTAAAAATGAACGCACAGTGTCTTGTGCATGATAAACTACAAACTGTGATGTATCAAGTTTCTTTCAATGTGGAAAACATGTTAATTGAGAAACTCATATTGTATTGTTATTGGAGCTATTAAAATATATATGAAGTCGTCCACATGAGACTTATTCGATGACGAAGTTTATAAAGTTACAGTTCAGACTGTTGTGTTGATTTGACCGTTAACATTCAACGTGTTGGTCAAAATGTAAAACTCTGCCATACTAATGAGAATTCAAAGAAATAACAGAACACATTGAATAAGATATGAGGTTTATTGCTAAATGCTCGCTCTAATATGCACGAAACTCAAAGCGAACCCATTGTTGTAGCAGAATATAATAGCGAAAGACAGAAGAAGAACACTATATCATACGAATTTAGCCCATAAAAGAAAGTCTGCAACAGGCAGTCATGAAAAAAACTTGCTGGGACAGCTTGGGGAGCAGATGAGGGTGTGCTAAAGAAGCTATACACAGGGTGAGTGAGACCAGTCCTAGAATATGGCATTGCAGCACGGGCAACAGCAGCTAAGCCAAATACAGATGCACTGTCAGTAATTGCAAGGCTGAAGAGCCAGAACAATGCAGATCTGGATGACCTAAGAGTAGTACTCCACAAACTGAGCCACCAATTCAAATGAGTTGTAGTACAGTGGATCCCATCTCATTGCAACATCTCCTACAATGATGAAGCTGACAGACTGGTAAAGGAAGGTGGAAAGATACCTCAGCCTGATACAAGTATAACTTTTTAAAAGGCAAAGAGTTTTATAAGAAGCAGATACAGGAACAAATGGGAAGCAGAACATCCAGGCCACACAAAAAATGATGCATATTACCAGCTCAACAGAAGAGAACAAGTGATAATCTTCAGACTCCGCAAGGGCCACAACAGATTGGGATACCACCTATTCAACAAGCTAAAGATAGAACTATCGATGAGTGTGACTGTGGCACCGATAAAATGACTGCTGAACATCTGCTTCAAAGAAGCCCAACATATGAGGAACAGAGAAGGCACATGCGGCCATAACCAGTACCATTCATGGAAAAGCTCTATGGAGATAGAAATAGCCTCAAGCTGACCACTGCTTTCTTTGAACATATTCAAGTTGACGTCTGAGAGTGTACGAAGAAGAAGAAATGCCTACCAACTATGGAGGAGCTGGATGCTGAACCATCACTGGAAGAACTCAGCAAGGCCATTGATAGCTTGGCCTCCCGATTTAATCAAATGCTGTAAGAGCACACTATTACTCCCCTGTATATGGTGCTGTGCTAGTGCTGGGAAGAGACAACTATCCCACAAGACATGCGAGATGCCAAGATTGTAACACTGTTTAAAATAAAGGAGATAGAAGTGATTGCAATAACTACAGAGGCATCTCTCTTCTTAGTATTATTAGTAAGGTTTTTGCCAGTCATCTTAATGCGATTACATAAGTTAGCTGAGCGCATACATCCAGCTTCAGGAAAAATCAAGAGAGCAGAAAAGGCCTTTATATATTGCCTTTATAGACCTCACAAAAGCATTTGACCTGGTTAGCAGGGATGGACTCTTCAAAATCCTCCTGAAAATAGGCTGCCACACTAAACTGCTGGAAATGATAAAGCCATTCCATGAAGACAGATAGGGAACAGTCCAATGTGATGAAAGCACATCACAGCCCTTTGACATACAGTGATGTTAAACAAGGCTGCATCCTGGTTCGGGATCTTCTTTGCCTTGCTCTTGAAACATGCATTCAGAGATGCAACTGAAGGAATATGACTTCACACTAGGTCAGATGTTTAACCTTGCAAGGCTGAAGGAAAAACAAAAGTCAGAAGGGTCACTATAAGAGGCTTGTTATTTGCTGATGATGCTGCAATCATCACTCAAAGTCAACAGGAGCTTCAGAGCTTGATGAATCGCTTCACCCAAGCATGCAAGGACTTTGGCCTCACAATAAGTCTAAAGAAAAAATTTGCTCGGTCAGCATGTGGATGTTGCACCAGTTATTACAATCGACAACTATGAGTTGGCAGTGGTGCACCACTTCACATACCTGGGGTATACAATCAATGACAAACTCTCTCAGGACACATAAATTAACAGCTGCATTGGCAAAGCTGCAGGCTTGGCCATGTCCGCCATATGGATGATTGTCGCATCCCCAAAGATATCGTCTACAGACAACTGGCAGGTAGCAAAAGAACAGTTGGGCAACTGCAGCTAAAGTTCAAAATGTGTGCAAGACATGAGGGCACTGGGCATAAATCCAGCAACCTGGGAGGATAATATTAAATAAAATACTAGTGTGATGCCTTTTCCATCTTATAAACGTTAACAAGTCCTTAGTTTAAAAAAAAAAAAAACCAGTGAAACTGGAATGTTCAAAGCATCACCAACTAACTGATTTCAAGTACTATTTGTGTGCGCGCGTTTTTTTTAACAGGCAGAAAAAATAAATTACAGCGGTTCGTATTACAATAACAGTAACGTTGAGTGTCAAAATGAATTTTCAATATGCCTATAACTTGAAATCAGTGCACTGTGACTCGACATTCCTTTTTAGATTCCTGCTTGTAAATCACATACCTGGACTTCTAGTGCTGTACCTCCCCTCCATGCTGAATTGCAAAAAACTGATGAAGAAGGGTTTTCACGGCTCTCTGCTGTAACTATTGGTAAATGTGTAACTGTTTTTAACGACCGATATTTCCAGCCATCTACGGTATAAGTTTTGTACAGACGTGGCCACCCATATTTACCCCAACATATCAATACTAAGCGTTGTTTGATTGGCTGCAGCAGTGGAAAATCCATTTCCGGTCCTAGGCTTAATTTCCACCCAACGATTCTCTATAAATATCTTCCAAATATTTACCGCATGCAGTTTACAGAAGTCATCATTCTTTCTGTATTAAGTGCATAGAACTAATTACCCTTCAACGCCCTGTAGAGCCTAGGCCTTCCACTCAGTGGCGTAACTACAATTTAAGGGGTCCCCGGGCACAAAGTGGGAATTTCCTATTATAATGTCTACAACAACCATAAACAACACACACGCACGCACACACACACACTCACACATATGTAAGACATGAGGGCACTGGACATAAATCCAGCAACCTAGGAGGAGGAAGCAGCCGATCGCACCAAGTGGCGATGCTTTCTGCGGCGCCACCTCAGATTGGGCAAAAAGAAGCTCACACAAGAAGCAGAAGAGAGGAGAAAACGTCGAAAGGGATACCAGGCAAATAAGCAGCTGAGGGCTGTCACCTCGGGGGCGCATTCCCATAGTCAGTTATGATTGAAGGGTCTGTTATGTTATGTTATATATATATATATATATATATATATATATAACCATATATATATATATATATATATATATATATATATATATATATATATATATATATTGCTTTTTTCCGGGGATACGCGGAGATACACCGTATCCCCACCTTTTTTAAAACTTAATTTAAGTTTTAAAAATTGATTGCATACATTTCGCAATAATATTAAAACCTTTGCATCAATCTGTGTTGCGTGAATGAAAAAAAGATCTTTTCCACACAAAGAAACGAGATATAATGGCAACATTGATGCAATAGTACATGGCATAGATGTGGGAACGAGTGTCTAAAAATTCCGTTTTGTCCGCCTACTGTTTAAATATTAAATGATTTTGAAGCCAAAAAAAATAAATAAATAAAAACAGCGTTAAAATACATGCCTTAAAAAAAAAACACACAGTGTACCCACCTTTTTTTCTAGAAAAAAATCCCTGTATATATATATATATATATATATATATATATATATATATATATATATATATATATATATATATATATATATATATATATATATATATATATATATGAATATGAATATTCCATATGAATATGGATTGGACATTAATACTGAGAAAACAAAAACTATGATATTAGCAAAACAGACGATAAGCCGTCATTAAAGATAAGCATAAATGGGAAAATCCTGGAACAAGTCAAGAGCTACTCATATCTTGGTCATATAATAATAACAGAAGATGGCAGATGTGAAACAGAAATCAAGAAGAGAATAGGAATAGCCAAAGCTACATTCAACCACATGAAACATATACCGGTACTGACATCTAAACAGTTATCTCACAGATTAAAACTGAGAATCATAAAGTGTTATATATATTCTGCATTGCTGTATGGTATAGAAACATGGACGATGAATAAGCAATTGGAAGAAAGAATTGAGGCTCTTGAAATGTGGATATGTAGAAGAATGGGGCGTATCTCATGGAAAGAGAAGAAAACAAATAAGGAGGTCCCAGAAAATCTAGGTATGAAAAGAGAACTAATGAGGGAGATCAAAGGTAGGCTGCTAAAATACTTTGGCCACATAAAAAGGCATAACACCTTGCAGAAGACCATAATAGAAGGGAGAGTTGAAGGCAAACTGCAAGGGAAAGACAGCGCTATAAGTGGGAAGATAACATCAAGAGTGACGTAGATTTTTGATAGGGGAATTAAGACATAGATTGGTCCCTTCTGAATAGAAATAGAATAGGTGATAGCTCAGTGGGAGATGATAATAGAAATAGATTTTCACGAGTGAGATGGTAGAAATTAATAGAGTCTGTCCCTGAAATCGAGAATCTTCTCTCTTTCAGCCTATCTTCTACAACAGATCTAGATGAGTCAGACAGTCTATTAGAATATATATATATATATATATATATATATATATATATATATATATATATATATATATATATATATACCACTCACATACACACACATAAGTGACGACAGTTAGACGCACAGACGTGAAGACTATAACAATGGAATATAGATATTTGGGACGAGCTGACTGACACACTGGTATAAGTTTATATAAATTTTATTATCATAAGACAGTGTACCCACACCATAAATTTGAATATCAATCACATATAAATACACATAGGTTTAAGAAATACTAAAAGAATAGACCCATAGGTGTAATCCTTTCCCTCTATGTAGAGCCCACGATCCCGTTAGCAGAAAAGTTATAGCCTCCAAAGAGTCACATATTTATACGCTATGGTCTATGATTCCCCTCTACAGTTAAGAACAAAGTTGATATATTAATCTATCCTAAGAGGAAATCAGCATTTGCAACAAAAATTGCATAAAGAAATTTCAAAGTGGGTGCATGAATATAAAATGAACGAATCACTCGTTCTGCTTTCTCTCTGTTCATTCAGCAGGGGCCCCTGATATACATTTTTACCTACACACGTGCTGTTTTTCGCCTTCTGGCGCAAACTTCAGGACACTTCTCTACAGTGAATCTGTGTTCTTTTGATAAAGCGAATCCCAGCTCTGCAGATACAGGTTTCTTCCGATGTTCCGGGGAGCATTCGCTTTATAGCTATATTTTCAGATTACTAGTAAGGTCACTTGAATCAGGTTGAGGTAAGAAATGTTAAACGGCTCACAATGTCAGAATCTCGGGGTTTCCCGTACTTAGGAAAAAGGCAGGTTGGTAACTTCGATCAAAGGTAAAATTCTTGGTCACACCACAATTACGAGTAGTTAAAAAAACGTCGGAAAAGTTATTGTTTCTAATTTCTCTCGCCACAGGGGCTGAATGTACAATGAGATTGTTGGGAAGAATTATAATCTGGCTCGATAGGCCCAGTTATTGCAATTAGTTTTAAAGTTAGTGAGATGAGTACTCTGTCTCTTTCTGGATGCAAACACCATGCCAGACAGGTTGTAACTTGGAAACTCACTTATTTAAATTACAAAATGTTTCTTCTATGTTTTTCTCCTATACTGAAACAAAACCGCTGGTAGAGGTTTGGCTGACCCAAAACTGCATAAGGAAGAGAAAAGTAGAAAATACTTAACCATAATATTATACACACATCCTATCCTACCCTCGCGTCAATATAATATTATATTCACTTCGGTTATTAACTTCAAGTTAGAGACTATAAGCTTAGCGCTTGTCTGATCGTTTAAACTTCCGTGAAATAAATTCTAGTCATTAAAAAAAATCAATCATCATGAATTAGAAATATATATAAATATATTTCGTCAATACTCAATGATGAATCAGTGCATTTACTAGTTAGTTAAAAATATTCTCGGACTGGTTGCTAGCAATTTAATTAAATTTATTTATAGCTGTATGAGTTTTTAGCTAGAAATTGTAATTAATTTTGCTATCCACTGTAACGCCGTAACTTAAAGAATATAACTGACTTATCATTTAATCACTCTGCACATAAATCTAGTGAAGATATAATAGGCGATTTACCACTTAAATCACTCACAAACACTATCAATATAGTTATCTCGCACAGTACTACTTAAAACTATCCTCCAAAGCAACTGAGAAATTCTACTTAAATAAAATTGATTTCTAGAACTTAGCTAGGTTGTCTAGCGAGACTGTGGATGTCTGAATGAATGAAGTCTAAAACTGCTCTGGTATAAATATATCTCTGATGAAAGGAAAATCATTACATTATCGAAACTCCAGACTCTCTCTTCCACATGTTCGCACCTAGAGGAAAATTTACATAATTCTATCTCATTCTGCGAATTTCTCACGCTGAAACCGAAAAAGACTCGCAAGTCGAGCGGACAGTCTCTCTTTGATCTTGCGTAATATGATTTACCAGACCGTGCAAGAGATTTTCTGCTCTCGAGAATTCACACTGTTACTTGCCTGCAGACTCTGGTCATAAACGAAATACACGCACGCTCGTCTTTCATCTCAAATCTTACATCGTGAATAATTAACTTATAGGCGAGCAGATTTGAGAAAAGTGATAGACGATCGTCTTACTTCTTATCCCTGTCGAGAACGAATTAACACGATTCGGTCTCATCAAAGAACCTAGCTTAACAGCAATAAAATGCGTTGCTAAATATTAGGAAGGAAAATGACAAAGGTACGAATTGCTAACAATCTAGCGTATGCAAAAAGAAAGGTAAAAGAGCGAAAGAAAGGTAAAAGAGCGGAATTAAAGGAAAAGACAAGTGTAGAATAAAGAATAGATATCTGAAATTTATTAATCATAAATCTCTTTGCCACAAAGAGATGGACAGGAAAGAGTCTATCAGAGTGCACCACCAAGATAAGAGACAGAAGGCGTTGGAGATCCATTACAGCCAACCTTCGTTGTGCAGATGGCAGCTTATTATGATATATATATATATATATATAAATAAATAAGTGTGAGTACATTTTTGGTTGTAAATACACTTCAACGTCAAGCGTGCCTGCGCCATTTTGGCTCTCCTGCCGGTCACGTGATGGCGTGGCGACTGTAGCCCTCTTTAGAGACAACATAATACTACACTTTGCCGCCATAATTAAATTCGGATTTTAAAATCTTGCATAGATACGCACTACGGAAGTGTGAGTACATTATTTTGGACCCCTCTGTATATATCGTCGTCATCATCATGTGACGTATTCTCTCCAGAACGTTGTCTCCATTACAACTACTCTGAACGCATCACGATTCTGGGCAAGTCGACCTGCATCAACCAAAGACAAGTTCAGACTCTCTGTGATGTCCTTGGTCCACCGTCGTCTAAGGTCGACCCCTTCTCCTTTTTCCAGGGATCATGCCTTCCATCACTAATTTTTCCATACTATTATGTCTTTTTATATGACCGAAAAATTTCAGCTTCCTTATTGCGGTGGTATTTAGGAGCCACATTTCCACTACATTTAGTAAGTGCAGTACTTATCTGTTGGTCTTTTTTTCTGTCCAGGGTATTCTCAACATCCTTCTGTAGCATTTCATTTCGAATGATGTAACCTTTTTTGCTACTGTTTTAGTGAGTGTCCAAGTTTCGCAGCCGGATGTTGCTACTGGGAATATACATGCTCTGATCAGTTGTAACTTAGTTTCTTTGCTTGTGCCTTGCCACAGGTTTTTCATCTGTATTAGTTTATGTGAGGCAATTGCAAGTCTTCTTTTAATTTCTACTGCACAGTCGCCAGAGCTGTTGATGATTGATCCTAAGTATTCGAATTCGTTAACACCTTCCAGTTCTTCGTTATCAATTTCAATTTCAATTTCTGGTTTGGTCTTTACTTTGTCTGTTGTCAATACTTTGGTCTTCTTGGTGTTTAGGTATAGATTCTGGTCCTCGCTGTGTTTTTGGTGGACAAAATTAATTGTTCAAGTCCTTCTGGGTTGGTCGATAGGAGAACTGTGTCGTCAGCATATCTGATTTCAGGGATCTGGTACCCTTACTTACTTAGTCGTTCCCCTTCTACCGTGAGGATCTGGTACCCGCCGATGTTAAATGGGTCAAACTTTGTGTGTTCTTGGTCATCTCTTACGTTTCTCATGATATTCTCGGCATAAATGTTAAACAGGTAAGGGGAAAGGGTACAGCCTTGTCTTACTCCTTTCTGTACTTAAACCATTCTGATGTTTCTCCCTCTGTTCTTACGACTGCCTGTTGTTCTTGGTACAGCAGTGTGATGAGTTGTAAATGGTGGTTTGGAAATCCTATAACAGCTGATGTTGTACACAGTCGAAAGCTTTGGTGTAATCAATGAAACAAGTATATAGGTCAACGTTGAATTCTTTATACTTTTCTATGATGACCCTCATATTGAATATATGGTCTCTGGTGCCTCTGCGTGGTCGAAAACCCGCCTGTACTTCCTTAATTTATGTTTCTAGCTTTTGTTGCATCCTTTTCATTATGATATGTAATAGTATTTTGCTGTTTATTTTGAAGAACAACGTTTTTTCGTCCGTATAAAGTTTAGTTGAAAGTGAGTTCAAGTTTACAATACCGTACTGACATATATCCGGTACTTACCTATACTCCAGAGGATGTTCCGTTCTAAAAGCTTGGATTCCTTCACTTGTTGGCGTAAAAGGATATGAAAAGGCAGCATAAGAAGCTAAGAAAAGTAGCACTAATAGAAACCAAATAAATGTGGGGATGAGTAAAATCAAAAGCTGGAGAGCAGACATTCATATAAATTGTTCAAGACTCCAACAAGAACGTGTCAAATATCTAGAGAACTAACAATTCCTAGCAATAACAAACTTCTTAGACTGCATCTAGGAATTGGCTATTTTAGAACAGAAGAACCTTACTGTGCAGAATGTCTTGAAAAAAATAACATAGAGCATTTCCTACTAAAATGTAGAAAGTATGAACAACAGAGAAAACCAATATTAGATTATTTGCAGGCATGCAACAGAGAAAACCAAAGTATTAGATTATTTGCAGGCAGAGGAAGGGCAGAATTGCAGACGGGCCTGCGTGCCCAATTCTTAACCCTTTGAAAATAAAGTTCGTTCGTTCGTTCGTTCCATAACTGTGGAACAGGTGTTGGGAATAGATAGACCTAGAGAATTGCACAATATAGTAAAACAGTACATAACAAGAACTAAAATGAATATATAAGGATCAATGCTGGTGTGAGGATAAGGGGTAGTCTGATGGGGTGCTCGTGTGACTGATGGCATATAAATGGTGGATTGGGTGTCATACCGGACATCCCCGGGCTTATTCACCCCTTTTCACCTTGTTAACAACAGGGTAGTTCTGCAGGCATCAAATTAATATAGAAGAGGTGTTAAGAATAGACAGACCTAGGGAACTGCATAATAAAAGTCAAACAGTATTTAACCAGAACAAACGTTTATATATATATAGTAACTGGGAAGGCGAAGGTCTGATGACGTTCTTACAATAGGCCATCATATGACTTATGGCAGGTGAAAGTCAATTAAATATCCAAATGGACACACCAGGCCTTTACACCCCTCCCACTGAATATTATTGTTGTTTTGTTTTGTTTTATTTTATGTGGTTTTTTGTGTGTATGTAACATACACGCAAAATTAGTAATTTTGATTTGCGCTATTTACAATGATTTGACAGATATGATGCCACTGTCCCGTATCGGCAGTTACGTGTTTGTAGTGTCCATAGTAATTTTCTTTAACCTGTCTATATTTATTGTTGTCACAGAGGTTTTATGATCATTGAATTGCCTATATCCTCTTCTTTTTCTTTCACCCGTATCCTCTATTCTATTATCACTCTTTACCTTTTTCCTGTATTTTTCGCATCCATTCGTTTGCGAAAAATATTTTCTTCGCATTCTCACTTTACCGGTTTCGTTCTCATTTAGAAACGCAGTAGATTACGTAGACGTCAGTGGACGAGATGTGTGATTAACTTTCATAATCAGACATGAAGAGCAGACAGAGTGTCTGGCATTTCGCCTCTGACACGCGCGCTCACGGTCAGATAGTTGGCGTAAGGTGCGAAGACACGGGTTTGGCATGTTATTGCCAGCGTCTAAGGTACGTAAGTGTTAAAGACGGAAAGGGGAGGCTATTGCGTAGTTTATGGAAATAGTGTACATCTTTGTCTGGTGTTTCATATATACTGGAGGGAGTTAGATTTCATTTTCACTCAGTAACTTCGCAGTCAAGACTAGAACAAGCCTTCGTTCGATTTCTAGAATATCTGTTAATAGAGATGTCATTTAGTATGATCGTAGTGGTTTAAGTTCTTAGTAGTTCTGTGTTGAGGTAAATCTTATATTATTTATCTAGTATTTTTTGAGTGTTAAAGTGTTAAATCGCTTATTTCATTTTTGCTAGTTAGATTTGTGCAGAGAGTTAAATTATTAAGTCTGTTATATTCTCTAGTCGACGAGTTACAGTGGAAAGCGGAATAAATTATAATTTCTAGCTTAAACTCATTGTAGCTAAATAAAGGAATTTAATTTAACTGCTAATACTCAGACGAGAATATTTTCGTTAAAAAAACTAACTTATTAAATGGACCAACTAAATTCCTATACCGAGAGAAGGTGCCGACCTGACATTCCTCATTCGTTTGAAATCTAAGATGTTGACACTGTGCTCGCTATAAACGCTCGTGCCTGAACAATTTTATGTGACTTAAACAGTCATCCAAAACAATAGTATTCCCAAGAGAACGGTCCCGGAAGTAGTGACTTCAACCCGTCTTTTTGGACCTGGGGTTTTCTTGGCCAAGATAACCATTGAAGATTCTGTATGGGCAAGTCCTAAAATTATTGTTTTTTTGTTCCCGAAGTGGCTACCAAAGCTGTGAGTATGGAAAAAATGCACGTGATCTCAGTTGAATGAATAGAGTGAATGCAGGACTGAGCGATCCCTTTATGGTGGTAATTTGACACCCATTCATTTTTTCGCTGTCATAACATTTCTTTATGTAAGGTATTGCTAACTCTATATATATATATATATATATATATATATATATATATATATATATATATATATATATATATATATATATATATATATATATATATATATATATATATATATATATATATATATATATATATATATATTCCCTTAGACTAGATCAGAGTATCCAGTCTGTTTATACTTTAAAGGGGAAGAATTTTTAGACTAAATCATATGTATCTGTGACTCTTTGGGCTATCACTTTCTTCTAACGGGACTGTGAGCTATACATCGAGGGAAGGATCATACCAACGGGTCTATCATTCTTGTAGCATTTCTTGATTTTGTGTTTATGATTTTTTTGTGTATATGCTTGATGTGATTTGATATGTTGTGAGAGAAGTTTAGTCTTGATAAATAAACTACTCATAAAACTTATTCCAGCGTGTCGGTCAGTTCGTTTTCCCAAACTATTCATATAATCATTGTCATAGTTTTTCCCACGACTGTACGTCTAACTGTCGTCTTATGTGTGTATGTATGTGAGTGGATATATATATTTCATATATATATATGTGTGTAGACTGTCCAGGTTGATTTTGTCTGAATATATGTTAATTATAGATTTTGTAATACTAAACGCTGGTAAAGTTTTATGAGTGTATAACATTCACAGGGTTCTGAAGAAGTAGGTGTTTGAGCTAAGCTAAGGAGCGTGATCAGACTATACGTCATGTAATTGCCTCCCCTACCCTAACTATCTTCAGGGGTGAACTTATAGTGGATTCAAAATTAAGGGGATTTTTTTTTCTTCGGAAATTTTTGCAATAATTATTTTGTTTTCCACTGTAGCAACTTATTTTTTAGTGAGTAATCTTTACTATGATTTATTTGGCGTAGTCGTTTGCATTAGGTGCTTAATTGCAGATTAATAGCAGCGATAGTTAGATACTATTATTTTGGAGGAGGTATCCCAGGTTAAAGTATATCATCTTTTTAGTTTGGTATTTTCTCGTAAGTGGTAGGAACCAGTGTATCTTTTTTTTTTAAATCTCTTTCTCGTCTAAATCTCAGCCACTGACTTATTATGGCGGAGAGGGCAAAGTTTAGACAGCTCCTCAGGGACGAGGCGAGAGAAGAAGGTTTGGACGGAGAAGAAGCGAAAGCTTTTGTCAGGGACGAACTTGACAGATATGACGCGGAGAGGAAAGCAGCTGAAGCTAAAGAGGAAAAAGAAGAAGCAAGGAGGAAAGAAGCGGAAGATCGGCTATTACAGCAGAAAAAATTGAGGAAGAAATGGAAATTCGCAGGATGCAGCATAAGGAAAGAGAGAAGGAGAGGCAGCATGAGGAAAGAGAGGAGAGACAGCATGAGTTGGCTCTTAAAACTCTAGAATTCCAAAGTCGTGGCGCTGCCTCTACCTCCAGCAATGGAGAGGCTTCTCCTCATTCTTCCTTAACTGATCCGTCTAACACACAATCTACTCATCTCACTGCTATGTCTTTTCCGCTAGAATCGTTCCCTTGTCCAAATGAGAAGATTGACACATGGCTAGAAAAATTTGAGAAAATTGCAACCCTGTACGGTTTAGAGAGGTCGCGTTGGTGTATTAAACTTTCCCAGGCCCTTAAAGGTTCTGCTTATGATGTTTATTCTAAACTGGAAAGTGGCCAACAAGACAACTATGACTTGTTGAAGAAAGCTTTGCTTGAGCGCTTTGAAATGAACGCGCGAAAGTTTCTGCAACTGTTTCGCAACAGCAGGAAGGAGAGCTCTGAAACTTTCCAGCAGTTTTCATCTCGTTTGAAGGGATATTTGACAAAGTGCCTTGAGCTTTCCCAGCTCCCCTCTACCTATGAAGGTCTGGAGGAATTTGTTTTAACAGAACAAATAAAGAACACTTTGTCTGCTGATACCCGGAGATTTCTAGCTGAGCAGGGGGCAGAAAAGCTTGAAGACATCTTAGAAAAGTCTGAGCGATATCACAATGCGCTAGCTGAACTGCCGGCCACAAAACGTAAACCGACAGAAGAGCATTTTCGGAAAAAAAATCTAGACCAATCTTCTCATATTCCTCAGGTTTCTAACCAAAATAACCACAGAGAAACTGGACCTCAAAACCCCCCTCCTGAAAAATCCAAGTTCTACAAAAACAAGTACCCCAACCACCCCAAACAGTCTGATCAACCCGACCGCCCTTCATGGCAGCGTGGCCAGAAAGGTCAAGGTGGCAAAGGGAGAACCCCTGAGCACGGGACTAATGATCAGAGTGAGCACACCGAGCCTAAACGCATCGGATGCTTAATAACAGTCTCGCAAGGCGGAATTATTGACAGTGATTCCCAACCTGTTGGGGATACACCCTCAACGCGAGGTACTGTTATATTGAACGGTTCTCAAACTTCTTGTTTATTTGACACAGGACTTTCCTTCGATTGCATTGTTGCCAGAAACCTGGTTAAACCCGGTCAAGAGACAGGAGAGACCGTCCAACTTTGTGGAGTTCGTAAGAGTGATGCACCTACAGCGCTTCCCATCGCACTGGTGGAGATCCACTCTGATTTTGTCAGAGGCGAGATCAAAGCGGCTGTTATGGATGACCCCATCTACCCAGTCATACTTGGCGGTAGATACGTGTCTATTGGGAAACCGGAAGAGCCGATTGTGGCAGCAGTAACTACAAGAGGGCAAACCAAGAAGGAACGGGAGCCTGCGCCTAATTTGTTACCTATGGAACTTAAAGAAGCGCAACAAAAGGACCCTACTTTGGCACCCTGCTTTAGGAAACTGCCCATGGCTAAGGAACCCAGACAGCACGGGGACATTTTTTCTAAGGATGGGGTACTTTATCGCAGAACGGGCAAGCCTGACCAAGGTTACAACCAGCTCCTAGTACCGAAACAGTACAGAAGCCAAATCCTAGAAATGGGGCACTATCTTCCCTTCAGCGGACATATGGGACAGAGCGCCACAAACCAATGGATAACCACTCATTATTGGTGGCCAGGAGTAAACACTGATATTATCAGGTATGTCAAATCCTGTGCCCAGTGCCAACGTGTACCACCCAAGCAACGGACACCCCCAGTCTCGTTGGGTGAAATGCCAATAGTGGGAACACCATTCGAACGGGTTGTGATCGACATTTTATGATCCTTAGAAAGGACTAAAAGAAGGAACAGGTTTATCCTGACTTTAGTCGATACATGCACTTTATGGGCAGAAGCTATCCCGCTAACATGCGCAGATGCCAAGCATGTCGCAGAAGCCCTCGTGCAGATTTTCACTCGGTTGGGATTCCCTCAACAAGTGTTGACGGATAACGGATCTCCATACCAAAACCTGTTGATGGATGAGATCGTTAAGATCTTGAGGGACCAGCACATCTACACTAAGCCTTATACTCTGGCCAGAAATGGGCTAGTAGAACGTGTTAACGGAAACCTCAACATGATGTTAAGTAGACTGGCACAAGTGAAACCTGAAGATTGGGATTGTTGCATTCCGGCAGCTTTATTTGGCTACAGAGAATCTCCTCATACTTCCACAGGATTTCCGCCAGCTACGCTTTTATTCGGCAGACCTATCAAGGGGCCGCTGGAAGCTTTACTTTGGTCACTGACAGACCAGAAGGCTGATGAGACAGTCGTCTCAGCCAGTAAATGCGTATCGGATTTAAAGGATAGGTTGAAACTAGGATGGGACCTAGCAACGACTAACTTTAAACGAGCACGCACAAAGCACGCTAACCGATACAGGAAAGTCGCGAAAGAGAGAGAACTGGAAGCAGGAGAGAAAGTTTTGGTGTTACTCCCTACCGGAAACAACCAACTGAGGATCGGATGGCAAGGGCCGTTTACCGTCCTGAAAAAGATTTCTAAGGCTCACTACCAGATCTCTATTCAAGGAAAGGAGAAGGTTTTCCATTTAAACCTGTTAAAGAGATACTTGGAAAAACCAGTGCCAACCTCCGACCATCTCCTGACGATCGCCAAAACTGACGAAGATGACGATAGTGGCAGGGATATTCCACTGCAATCACACGAAATCTTTCAAAAATATCAGAAGCGGCGACGCTCTTTCAAGCGTGCATGGGAGACATTCCAGAGGAAGGAAACTTTGGGGAGTAGACTTGAGTAGGAATTGGAGAGAGATGGAGGGGGAGATGAGAGGGAAGAAGACAGACACCCTGAAGCTACGGTTATAGGAAATTAAATTCCATAACGTAGACATGGAGTGCTTCCATATCTTAAAGGGGGGACGTTCTATCACAGAGGTTTTATGATCATTGAATTGCCTATATCCTCTTCTTTTTCTTTCACCCGTATCCTCTATTCTATTATCACTCTTTACCTTTTTCCTGTATTTTTCGCATCCATTCGTTTGCGAAAAATATTTTCTTCGCATTCTCACTTTACCGGTTTCGTTCTCATTTAGAAACGCAGTAGATTATGTAGACGTCAGTGGACGAGATGTGTGATTAACTTTCATAATCAGACATGAAGAGCAGACAGAGTGTCTGGCATTTCGCCTCTGACACGCGCGCTCATGGTCAGATAGTTGGCGTAAGGTGCGAAGACACGGGTTTGGCATGTTATTGCCAGCGTCTAAGGTACGTAAGTGTTAAAGACGGAAAGGGGAGGCTATTGCGTAGTTTATGGAAATAGTGTACATCTTTGTCTGGTGTTTCATATATACTGGAGGGAGTTAGATTTCATTTTCACTCAGTAACTTCGCAGTCAAGACTAGAACAAGCCTTCGTTCGATTTCTAGAATATCTGTTAATAGAGATGTCATTTAGTATGATCGTAGTGGTTTAAGTTCTTAGTAGTTCTGTGTTGAGGTAAATCTTATATTATTTATCTAGTATTTTGTGAGTGTTAAAGTGTTAAATCGCATATTTCATTTTTGCTAGTTAGATTTGTGCAGAGAGTTAAATTATTAAGTCTGTTATATTCTCTAGTCGACGAGTTACAGTGGAAAGCGGAATAAATTATAATTTCTAGCTTAAACTCATTGTAGCTAAATAAAGGAATTTAATTTAACTGCTAATACTCAGACGAGAATATTTTCGTTAAAAAAACTAACTTATTAAATGACTGCTACATCTTGAGTATTGACGGAATGCGTAGGTATTCCTAATTCAGGATGTTTGATTTTTTAAATATAACTTATTCCACGGGAAGTGTTAAACTATAAGACAAGCTACGCTTGCAGTTTAAATTATCAGCTATAGTATGTATAATTATTTGATATGTGTTCTTTCCATTTATATGTAGTGAAACTGTGGTACCCAAACTTTGCCAGCGTTTGAGTAAAAGAGATAAATCTGTGAAGAAAACAACAAACATTCTTACTTTAAAGATTTGATGTATAACTTTTGCAAGAACTTTAAAGTTTTAAAGAAGTAACGGGTCATCGAGCCTGATTTGATTCTTCCTGAGAACACTCTAGTCATTTTCCAGCCGTTGTGGCAAGTAACATATTTCAATCAGTAACTTTCCCGACACTGTTGACAAGTGGTGGTGTGACCAACTAAATTCCTATACTGAGAGAAGGTGCCGACCTGACATTCCTCATTCGTTTGAAATCTAAGATGTTGACACTGTGCTCGCTATAAACGCTCGTGCCTGAACAATTTTATGTGACTTAAACAGTCATCCAAAACAATAGTATTCCCAAGAGAACGGTCCCGGAAGTAGTGACTTCAACCCGTCTTTTTGGACCTGGGGTTTTCTTGGCCAAGATTACCATTGAAGATTCTGTATGGGCAAGTCCTAAAATTATTGTTTTTTTGTTCCCGAAGTGGCTACCAAAGCTGTGAGTATGGAAAAAATGCACGTGATCTCAGTTGAATGAATAGAGTGAATGCAGGACTGAGCGATCCCTTTATGGTGGTAATTTGACACCCATTCATTTTTTGCTGTCATAACATTTCTTTATGCAAGGTATTGCTAACTAAATATATATATATATATATATATATATATATATATATATATATATATATATATATATATATATATATATATATATATATATATATATATATATATATATATTCCCTTAGACTAGATCAGAGTATCCAGTCTGTTTATACTTTAAAGGGGAAGAATTTTTAGACTAAATCATATGTATCTGTGACTCTTTGGGCTATCACTTTCTTCTAACGAGACTGTGAGCTATACATCGAGGGAAGGATCATACCAACGGGTCTATCATTCTTGTAGCATTTCTTGATTTTGTGTTTATGATTTTTTTTGTATATTCTTGATGTGATTTGATATGTTGTGAGAGAAGTTTAGTCTTGATAAATAAACTACTCATAAAATTTATTCCAGCGTGTCGGTCAGTTCGTTTTCCCAAACTATTCATATAATCATTGTCATAGTTTTTCCCACGTCTGTACGTCTAACTGTCGTCTTATGTGTGTATGTATGTGAGTGGATATATATATATATATATATTTCATATATATATGTGTGTAGACTGTCTGACTCAATCTAAATCTGTCGTAGAAGATAGGTGAAAGAGAGAAGATTTCTTGATTTCAGGGACAGCCTCTATCACGTTTTTACCATCTCACTCGTGGAAATCTATTACTATTACTACTTCTCACTGTGACTATCACTTATTCTAATCTATTCAGATGGGACCAATCCAAGTCTTAATTCCCCTATCAAAATCTACGACAATTGTCCTTGTTGCCAATCTGTAACTGTGGCTGACGAAGGTAGAAACCAGAAACGTCCCGTGTTTCCTGTGTACCGTTAATTTGTCAAACTAATTCAATACCGTTTTATTTGTGAATATATATATATATATATATATATATATATATATATATATATATATATATATATATATATATATATATATAGGCCTATATATATATATATATATATATATATATATATATATATATATATATATACATATATATATATATATATCCTTCAAAAGAAGTTAAGGACCATTTTTATTAAGGGTGCAAAGTGAAATGAAAATGAAAAATAAAAACACAGCACTTCAAAATATAACATGACAAGCTTATCAGTGACAACACTATTTTCATGACGGTTGCATTAACGTGTGTAAAGTGACAGCACAACAATCAATACAACCCTCATTTCCAAAATTAATGAGAATAACACCAAAGGTCAACATTGTCAGTAGCGTGTGTGTCCTCCATTATTGGCGATACTTTCAAGGCACCGCTGTCGCATGGAAATGATGAGCTTGCGAATGAAGCATTGGGGCACTGCCTGCCACTGATGCTGAAGTACCAGAAGCAGTTCATGCAGAGTTGCAGGAGATGGCTGATGTTGCTTAACTCGTCGCCCAAGCTCGTCCCAAAGATGTTCTATGGGATTCAAATCAGGACTGTTTGCAGGCCAATCCATTCTATTGACACCCGCTTCTTGTAGGAAAGCATTTACTGCACGAGAACGGTGTGGTCTTGCATTATCATCTTGAAGGACTGCATTGTGCCCAATAACTTGCAGGGCTGGGATGGCAAGAGGCTGTAGAATCTCGTCACGGTAGCGGTCACCATTCAGATTCCCAATCACATGATAGAGGGGGGTTCTGTGGAGTAAACTAGTGCCCCTAGATCTATAGAGAGTTACGCCAACTATGTCAGAATCTAAAACGAGGCTGAACGACGTAGACGCCATTTTCGACTGGACAATACCAGGACTTGTAACGAGAATAAGCATCGAGTAAGATTTTTTTTTTTTTTTAAATTTATGAAGAAAAATATCCCGTTCAACCTCTGATGGGTTATAATTAGGATATATATTGTTTTCAATTCCAAATAATATGAACAACTGCCGATATGAGAAAGTAGCATCACATTTGTCAAATCATTGTAAATAGGGACAATCACAATTATGCTAATACGTTAAATAAATAAACAAAAAACAAAACAAAACAAAAAACAAACAAAATCAAGAAGAAACTCTGAACAAGAATAATATTAAAATGGAGGGGTGTAAAGGCCTGGTGTTTCCAGTTATATAACTGACTTTAACAGATATTTAATTGACTTTCATCTGTTAAAAGTCATATGCATTGTAAGAACAGCATCAGACCTTCACATTCTCAGCCACTAATATTAACATTTGTTCGTGTTAAATAATGTTTGACTATATTTTGCAGTTCCCTAGGTCTGTCTATTCTTAACACCTCTTCTATATTTATAAGATTATATATATATATATATATATATATATATATATATATATATATATATATATATATATATATATATATATATATATATATATATATATATATATACACATATACATATACATATACATACACATATACATATATATATATATATATATATATATATATATATATATATATGTATATATATATATATATATATATATATATATATATATATATATATATAAATATTATATATATATATATATATATATATATTTTTTTTTTTTTATTTTTTTATATAATTTTAAATTATATAATATAAATTATATAATTTTATAATTATATAATTGTAATATATAAAATATAAAATTATATAATAAATTGTATAATAAATTATATAATATTATTATTATATAATAATAAAAACTATATAATATATAAATTATATATATATATATATATATATATATATATATATATATATATATATATATATATATATATATATGAAATTGGAAAAAGAAATCTGGATAGCTATAGGTCCAGTTACAATTTATTCTTAAATTCTTTTTGTTTGTACTCTGTCTCTTTCTGGGTGTAAACAAGAGGCCAAACAGGTCAACCTTGAAGACCCGATATTTATATAAGAATGTTCTTTTTGTACTGTTGGACTTAGATCAGTTATTCTCAGATTCAGGTTTAGGCGTAGGCTTAGGCCGCTGGTAGTTTTAGGTTTGTGACCCGTACTAGATTTTAGGAAGACAAATACAAACATTTAATCACAATATCAATATCTATCCTAACCCGCGCAACGTTATACTTTATTATCCATTCGGTTATAAGATTTGATTAGAAACACACATGAGAAGCTTATCTATCGGTCTTATTAACCCGTGAAATAAATTCTAGTCATTTACAAAATTGACACATGATGGATAGAAGATAAAAATATATTTCGTCGGTATACCTTGCCTAGTGCATTTACTCGTCAATTAAAATATCTCTTACTGGTTACTTGCAATTAATTAAATTTATTTTACAGCTGGAAGAATATTATATATATACGTGAGCGTCTGGTCTGCTGAGAATTCACCAACTCAACTTATTTGCTAACACACCCATAAAAATTCCATCCAATAACTGGACAATGTGTAGTCACCATAGACAGGGAGTGATGAGGCCACCCCAACAGCACATCCATTAAATGTTCTCCCAAAATAGATTACAACTATAAACAGTAGTAATATTAACTAGTCTAGTAACATACATATGTACACACCTTGCATTTATTATGTAATATTCATGCATTTCTTTCATAATTGCAAAACCTTTCATATGTTCTGACCAAATTAAAACCTTGGTTCAGAACCAATAAATTTAAAGAAAATTACTATCAAAAATTTTACACACTTGAGTTAGTTCAGTGTATTATAACAATTATTAATATTATTAGACTTAGTAAATATCTGTGTGTGTGTGTATGTAAACTACCACAACACATTACATATCATTACCCTAGACATTTAACGTAGCCACATTCATTAGTAAAAAAAGATAGGTGTGAGGTCGTAGTGGTAGCAAGAAGGGCCTTCTGACAATTCACAGCTACATTTTATCTCAGGTGCCTTCACAGCTGACCTCATGCATCACACTTAGTATTATCACCATCATACAATACCATCAAATCCACTACAGGAACAAGAGAAAGAGAGCACCTTGGTGGACAGAGGAAGTCAAGGAGAAAATAAGAGAGAAGAAAATGGCATGGAAATAATACTTAGGAGCTAAAAACACAACAGGACAAATGGAGAAATATAGAGAATATGTGACACTCAGAACAGAAGCAAAGAACAAGGTGCTAGCAGCAAAACAGAAGTCCTGGGAAGAATTTGGAGAAAAGTTAGAAAAAAGATGCGCAAGAAACCAGAAATTGTTCTATAAGACCCTAAAGAACGTGAGGAAGGAAAAACAATGCCCTCTCAAATTTATAAAGGACAAGCAAGGCAAATTGCTTACTGCCCCGAAGGAAGTAATGGAAAGATGGAAAGAATATTTCTCAGAACTCCTGGATTGTGAGCATGGTGAAGCATCAGAAATGATAACCACTAGCACAGAAGAGAAAACCAATGATGGTGAAGATGACATAAAGATGGAAGAACTGAAGGCAGCACTGGAGAAAATCAAGATGGGCAAAGCAGCAGGGCATGATGGTATAACACCAGAAATGGTTAAGTACATGGGAGCATCAGGCGACCTATTACTCTTAAGGGTCCTACAGGCAGCGTGGTGCAACAAGACCATACCAAAGGATTGGGAGATTGCCATCATAACACCAATTTTCAAAAAGGGTGACAATCGACAATGTGGAAACCACAGAGGCATATCCCTTCTCAGTGTCCCTGGTAAAATCTACTCTAGAATCCTAGAGCAGAGACTCCGACGCCTAACTGAGCCACATTTGGATGAGGTCCCATGCGGATTCCGAGCAAACCGAAGTACTCAAGACCTAATCTTCACACTCAGACAGCTGAGTGAAAAGGCCCTTGAGTATAAGAGTGAGATCCATCTTTGTTTCATAGATCTGGAAAAGGCGTTTGACAGGGTCCCCTGGAGCAAACTTTGGGACTGTTTGGCAAGGAAGAACATTCCAGCACTTCTGGTTCATGCTATACAGAGCTTCTACAAGTCTTGCAGAAATTATGTGAGGACAGCACACCATAAGTCAGAAGAGTTCAGGACCACCACTGGTGTAAGACAAGGTGATATCCTGTCACCTTATCTTTTCATACTCCTCATGGACGATGTTATCAAGGCATGTAAGGAGAGAACAAGAAAGTATTCAGTGGGGTACTGGAAGATGAGATAGGTCTGTATTTCAGAGCTGGCATTTGCTGATGATGTTGCCCTGATTGCTAAATCAAAGGCACATCTCCAATCCAACCTGCAAGTCTGGAAGGAAGAGCTGGAGAAGAGAGGGATGGTCATAAGCAGCTCTAAAACAAAATCCATGATGATATCACGAGAAGAAAGAAGACATCAGATTAAGCTGGGAGAACAGGTCCTGGAACAGGTCGACCACTTTAAATATCTCGGTGCTCTTATAGACCGAAAGGGAGGCACCAAAGAAGAGTTGGCCACTCGAAAAGCAGCAGCTGGGAGACTTTTTTCAGGCCATAAATCGAGGATTCCTCAGCAAGAGAGGTTGGTAAGAAAACGAAGATGGCTGTATACCGCTCCACCTATGTCCCAGTCTTGACAAATGGATGCGAGTCATGGGCAATGACTATAACCCACAAAAGCCAGATCCAAACCTCAGAAATGAGGTATCTGAGGAAGGTGGTTTAAGTAACAAGAAGAGACATGGTCCGCAACCAGACGATACGTCAAGTCCTAAAATCACACCCCCTGCAGACCCAAGTAGAACAGTCCCAACTAAGATGGTTTGGCCATGTCTGCAGAATGGGAGAAGTAATATGTTTAACAGCTATTAGTAATATTTCTTTCGTGAGACTATCTGCAAATACATCTATATTTTCATTTTCTATATTATTCATTTTTATCTCTTCCATTTCTACCTGAAAAGCTACCCAATTAGCTTTATTATAGTAAAATTTCGGTTTTTCTACCAGTTTGTTAGGTTTGTAATTATCTTTTAGTGTTATTTCAATGGTCCCAATTAAGATGGTTTGGCCATGTCTGCAGAATGGGAGAAGATCGGCTACCACGACAAGCATGGGAAACAAAGAGCCAAGGATCCAGACCCCGAGGACGACCTAGAGTCCGCTGGGAGGACAACATTAGACAATCTTTGAAGGACCGAGGACTAGAATGGAACCAGGCCAGGAGGAAGACAGCCGATAGGATAGTCTGGCGCTCTCTCTTCCAAACCTCTACACCTCACGGTAGAAGGGGAACGACTAAGTAAGTAAGTTATTTCAATGGGTAAATGATCTGAATTTGTATCCCCAATAACTTCCCATTTTGCATTAGCAAGATTTGGTGTTACAATGCTTATATCAATAGCTGTGTCTTGCTGATTTGCACAAGGGTTAATTCTTGTTACTACTGATCCATCATTCAGTATTATTAGTTCATTATTTTCAATGAAGTCCAACAGTAGAGAACCTGATTTGTCTATTACATTGCCTCCCCAAGCTGTATGATGAGCATTGAAGTCTCCCACTATGATAGTTCTGTTGTTTATTCTTTTATTCCCGTCTGAGATATCTCTTTCGTTTACGTTTCCACTTGAACAGTAAAGGTTAACTATTTTTATTTCTTCTAACTCAGTGGACACTGTTATAGTTATTCCTTCAAAATTTTCTGTTCTAAATGATTCCCAGTCAGTTATTATATATGTTTTATTAACTAGAAATTCCACACCTCCTCCTTTTTGAGTTTCTGTCCTATCATTTCGAAAGTACCTCCGAAATCGGCGAGTATCTGCCTGAATGGCGAGGGACACCTGTCTCTGTACAAGAAAAAAAGGGATACTCACGTAAAATCAATGTCAGGTTAGACATTAATAATAACCTGAGATTTCGCCTCGAGTATTAGCGGGCGTACGAAAAAAAAATAAAAAAATTTCGAAAGTTTTTATATTCAGGGATGGTAAAACGTTGACTCGGATTAAGATTAGTCTCTTGAATAGCAAATATTACTTTAGATTGTTTAAACATGCCTATTAATGCTGGGTTTTTTTTTTTTGGTACTTCTGCAATTCCATTGTATTATTCTAATGTTCTGTACGTCCATTATTTAATTGTTAAGTTTATTATAAATAGTGTTGTACTCTTTTACTCTGAGAAGTGTATAATACATTTATTTATTTCTTAACAACAAAGTCTCCTAGATTTCCGGATGCTCTGTTAAAGTGAGTTTGTAGTTCACTTTGAAGATTCAGCATAAAGGCTTTCACAATGTTTGATACAGAATGAATAAGTTTTTGACAATCTGTCAATTTTTCATTCCACATTTCTTCGTGTTGGTTTTTATCTGTTCGTTTTTGCTCACTCCTTATGAGTTGTCTTTCTGACTCAATCCTTTTCAGTAAATCTTCATTCTCTTCTTTGAGTTCTGCTAATTTAGCCACATCTTTAGCTACTTCGTGCTGTATTTTTTTCATGGTTTTCAAGATTTCTTCTGCCTTTCTCACTGTATCTTCTGTTATCGATGATTTGGTTATTTCACTTTCTTCTAGTAGATTGCTATCTTTTGTCAGTATTTTTTGGACTTTATTTTTCTTTTGGTTTATTTCAGCATTTCTTGTTCTGACTGTGATTTCTCTTGGTGACGGAGTTGTAGATGTAGCGACTGATGATTGATGTTGTTGTAATGCTACTTTAAATGGTGTGTTAGTACAGACTGATTTTATTAGAGCTAGTTTTGTTTGTTGGTAATGTGGACATCATAGGAAATGTGCACTGTGGTTTCCTAGACAATTTGCACATTTTCTGTTTATATTTCTTGTTCTGTAATCTTTATCACCTTCTACTAATTTGCAGTGATCATAGGTGTGGTCCCCTGCACAATATCGACATTTAGGCTTACTTCTACATATTCTTTTGGTGTGGCCAAATTTCTGGCAGTTTGAGCATTGAATGACTGGTGGTATGTAAGCTTCTGTTTTGATTTTAGTACTGCCACCGAAGAAATGTGATGGGATTTCTCGTCCTTCTAATGTAACTATTCTTCTTCCTTCTAATGTAACAGTATTATTGTGGCGTCTTACAGTTGAAGTTTTCCTAATTTTAGCAACAACAAATGTGATATCGGTGTGACTTTCCAGTTTTTAAGAATTTCTAATATATTTAAGAATCAAATTTTTTTCTGTTTGTAGTCTAGTTCTTATTTCTTCCTCTGGAACTGTTACAGATATTCCTTTAATTACACATTTCCTGGTTTCTTTGACTAGTTCTAGCCTAGCTTTAATGCTGTGTGCTAATTCTACTTGAACAGGACTTACTTCAGTTTGTTTTATTAAAGCTTTTGACTTTTCAGTCATGTTCATGGTGAGTATTATGCCATAATTTGTTCTTTTTATGTGTGTTATATCAATGCATACACTGAAAAGGTTGTTTTTTTTTTTCACTATAACTTCCTGTCAACTACTCAGTAAACGCTTCACATTTCGATGTAACAACTTAAGTGATCTGCCCAAAAATTTACTTTAAACTTGTTCTGACCGGTGCGCACAGCTAATGAGATAGCTGGTAGGAATGTGATTCCCGAAAGTCTGAACGTACATGTCAGATTAAAGCGAGACCATAAAATGACCATTGTTTGACTACACTGGCATCTAAACAGTGAAACCCTCAAGCCCAGAAAAAAATATATATATACGGCGTATCAAATTTTAGGCTCCTTTTAATGATTAGCCAGAGACTCCATGTGAAAGGTCACTTGTCGGGTAATAACTTTTGGAAGAAGCAATGAAGAGAATGTTTAGTGTAGGGCAAGCGATGCAGCCACCAGCTCGCCAGAAACTGAGTCAGGTAAGAACCCTGAACCTTTGAAAGTAGAGAGGACATTTGTCTACAGTAAAATGGGAATGAGGAATGGGATGTTCAACGCATGAGGAAAGGAAATTTAAAGCGTTGTATAAAGGGAAGGGTCCCTTCTAACAAATACATTTCTGGGCCCCTTCGATGCACAGTACGTGCCCGGTCCAACAGGGCGGTAGTTACGTCATTGCTTTCACTCCTGTTCAATTGTTTCAAGGTGTTGCGGGTCTTTATATTATTTTTATGATGAGTAACACGTTTACTCAGGCCAAGTCCATATAGGGGGTATGTAGGTAGACCCCGCACACAACCCTTCTCCACCAACGATTAATGTCACCACAAAGGCCAGGTTGGACAAATGAATGCACAATTTATTCTCTTAAACGTTGCTCCACAAATCTCATCAGGAAAGCCATTATATACATTGGCATAATATAGATATGCAGTCCTCAGTATATTTCAGTATCGTCAGTGTAATGTTATGATGTATGTATATAAGCATTACCTCGTCATCTACACAAGCACACACATGTTTCAGAAAGCACTCAGTAAAAGCATGTTCAATTCGTAGCCATGTTTTTATTTACAGAATATCGTACATGTCAAGATTCGCATTATATTACAATGTGTGGTTCGTATTTTAATGTATTCATATTACATCCCCCCTTTTTTGAAAAAAAAATGTGTGCAAACATTTCCAACGAAATGTTTCATGTGAGAAAGGATAAGTATGTGTAATGCTCAGTGTGAGTATATATATGTCACTGTCTGTATCGGCTGGGAGGTGTCACTGTACGGCCAGAACGAGTGGTGTAAAGTGCTGGTGGTTCTGCGGAAGTCCCTGGTTTAGCTTGAGTTGGTTGTGATTTCGGCCTTGGCGCTTGTTGTTTTTGTGGGGCACCAAGGTCTGGAGTTACTGCATTGTCTGTTGAAAACATGGGAATTCTCTGTTCTGTTGTATTCTGTGGGATTTCTCTTATGTCCACTCTGTTTCGCCTCAGGAGGTTGCTGCTGCTGTCTGGTCTTAAAGTATAGCTCCTGGGTTCAGGGTTTCTGGAAATGATTGTTGCTTTTGACCATGTGTCATTGTTGTGGTTGTAGGTAGTCACATGCTGACCAGGATATAATGGTGGTAAGTCTTTAGCACATTTGTCATAGTTGGATTTCTGAACTTGCTGACGATGCTGAAGTTGATCGTATGTGCTGTCTCTATGTTGTGGACGGAAGTGGACCTTAGATGGTAGAAGGTCTTTAATTCTTCTATCAAACATAAGTTCTGCTGGACTGTCGATCTTACTGTCTACCGGTGTTGTTCTCCATCTCAAGAGTGCTAGGTGTACATCCTCTGTTCTTGTTTTCTTCATGATTGACTTGATAGTTTGTATCTGTCTCTCAATGAAACCATTAGATTTAGGGTATCTAGGTGATGATGTTGTGTGTTTGATCTTCCAGTCCTTAGTGAAGTTTCTGTATGCTTGACCTGAGAAATGTGGACCGTTGTCTGATCTAATTTCATCTGGGATGCCAAACATGCTGCAATACTTCTTTGTAATGTCTGCAATAACAGCTGATGGTGAGGGTTGTGGAAGTTTCTCAATGATGGGAAATTTGCTGTAGTAATCAGCAATAATAAGATAGTCATTATTGTCGATTGAGAAAATATCAGTTCCTATAATGCTCCAAGGGCTCAATGGTATGTCTGATGGTATGAGAGGTTCTCTGCACTGCCTATTTGCATGTTCTTGGCAAATTGAACAGTTTTTACATAGTGTTTCTATGTCCTTGTTTATCTGTGGCCAGTAAACATCTTTCTTTGCTCTCAGTTGTGTCTTCACAATACCAAGGTGACTATTATGGAGCTGTTTAAGGATGATATCGCGTTGTGTTTCTGGTACAACAATGCGATCTCCTTTAAGGATCAGACCATCTTCGATGCTTAACTCGTCCCTCATCGAGTAGTATGGACGGATGTGTGTTGGAACTTCCCTGATAGAGCTTGGCCATCCATGGTATATCAGTTCTTTGAGAGAGTTAAGGATAGGATCTCTCATTGTGTCTTCTCTGATGTGTTCAAGCCGATTATCGCTAAACTTGACAAAATCAACTTTGATGTTTGGGGTAAGATCTGCTGTCTTGTTGGGGTTTGGTAGTCTGCTGAGAGCATCTGCAAGACCTATATCCTCTCCTGGGATATACTGAATATTAAAATCATAACCTTGTGTTTCCAATAACAGAGCTTGTAGTCGTGGTGGTGCTGAAGCTATTGGTTTTTTATGAATCATCTCAAGTGGCTTGTGATCTGAGAGAATTGTAAATGGGCGGTTGAAAAGAAATGTGTGGAAGCGTTTGATTCCAAAACGTACAGCTAGCATTTCTCTTTCAATGTTTGCAAGTTTCTTTTCGCCAGAACTTAATGATTTGCTTGCGTAAGCTACAGGACGAAGTTCTTTGGCATAGTGTCCTTCAGGATTTTTGTCTGGTTGCAAAAGTGCTGCTCCTAGGCCTTTCAGACTGGAATCAACCATGAGAAAAGTGGGTGCTTGCATGTCATAGTATTTCAAGCATGCATCAGATGATATGAGGGTCTTCAAGTGGTTGAGTATGTGTTGGTAGTCTTCTGACCATTCATACGGAGTTTCATTCTGTAGTAGAGATCGCAAAGGTTCTGCAGCAGCTGACAAATTTGGTATGAATTGTGCTAGGAAATTGACAGCACCTAAGAATTGTTGCAGTTCCTTCTTTGTAGCTGGTGTTGGCATGTCATGAATATCTTCAACCTTTTTAGGGTCTGGTTTTACACCATTCTGGGTGTACAGCAATCCAAAAAAATTGTATCTCCGTTGCCTTAATTGTACACTTTTTGCTGTTGAATGTTAGCCCATTGGCCTGTGCTACATGCATCAAGTTAATCAAGTTACGGTCGTGTTCTTGTTCTGACCTGCCGCAGACTACAATGTCATCCGCAATAGCCACTGTACCAGAACATTGCTCAACAATGTTGTCAATCTTCTGTTGAAAGATGTCTTGTGATACATTCAAACCAAATGGGAGTCTCTTGAAACAATATCTGCCGAATGGTGTTCGAAAAGTTGTAAGGAGTTGACTTTCCTCTGCTATCTCAACACTCCAGTATCCGTGTACAGCATCTAGTTTAGAAAAATATTTGGCATTGTGGAATCTGTGAGTTATCTCTTCCACTGTATGCATTTTGTGTGGACAGCGCTTTAGACTGTTGTTTAAGTGTTTTGGGTCAAGGCAAACCCGAAGAGAACCATCCTGCTTCAGAACGGTTGTGATACTACTACACCAATCAGAATGCTCTTCAACCTTTCTAATAACATCATTCTGCACCATCTTTTCTAGTTCTGTGGCAAGTTTCTGTTTAACATGTATAGGATACTTTCTAGGTGGGTCTATCTTTGGCTCAGCGTTGTCTTTTAAAAAGAATCTTGCCTTTCCTGGAAGTTTGCCTATTCTGTCGAACTGTTCTGGGAATCGCTGTTTAAGGTCATCTACTCCAGTGACGTGTAGAGTAAGATGTTCTTTTTTGTCAGCTTTAATGTTGTTAATAGTTACCACACTCAGCTTTTCGCACATTGGTAAACCCAAAATTGCAGGTCCTTCAACATCTACCAAGTAAAATGTTGACGATGTCCATTCAGAGTCTCTGTATAAACATTCAAGTGTTACTGCTCCGAAACAGTCTATACTTGTTCCATTGTAAGCTCTTAGCTTTGTCCTGCCACTCCTACTTTTTACATCCCTTGTGGGGAATCCTTGCTCATCCACCTTGTCAGGCATGATCTGTCTGAATATTCTTAAGGGTAGAGTGTTACCTTGGGCACCTGTGTCTATCTTGAACCGAATATATCTTTCTTTGTGCCTTTTAATTCCTGGTATTCGGAATTGTACCTTGCAGAAAGCCTGCGTTCTCTTTGGTTCATTACTGAAAGTTAGTATCTTCACAGTATCAAAAGTGGAAGGATCACTTTCTTCACTGGAGTCAAGGTCCTCGGTCATCATAGAGTGTGTTTGTTTTGACGACTTTCTGCTGTGAAGTTTGTGTTGAGCACTGTCTTGTTTCCTCTTGAAACATAATTTTATCCAGTGGCCCCTCTTTCTGCAGTAATGACATGTAGAGTCTTTAGCTGGACAGTGGTTTTGTATGTGGTTTAGGCCACAACATTTACACATAGCACCTCTGCTTGTGTTGTGTTTTTCTTGTTGCTTCGAACCAGTTGCTTTGTTTTGTTTGGGTTTATAGCTTTTTACTGCATCCACCTGGGCTGTTACTGTACCTTGCTGAATTTGTTTAATGTTTAGTGCTTGTGCCTCGTGTTTCCTGCCTTCATCCAGAAGTTGTTGTAAAGTTAGTGTATCACTCTGGCTCAGTAGCCATTTCTGGAACTCTGGCATTGGTGTGCTAAGAAGGATCTGTTCAATAATTCGCTCTTTTTCTTCTTCTTTGTTAAATTTACATACACTTGTTTTCTCCTTGATGCGAGTGAAGAAATCATCTAAACTTTCATCAGGTTTCTGTCGCAGGTGGTGGAGTTCTAATCTTGCCGCTCTAAAGTTTGTGTGCTTTATGATCAGACGTTTTTCAAATTCGTCCAATATGGCTACGGGGTCGGTCGCTGACTCAGCAGGCATGGCGGTAGCAAAACTGTTGTAAATTTTCAACCCTTCATCGTCCAATGCTTCTAGGATATATGGAGTTAAGGTTTGTCCTTCCAGACCAGTGGTCTTGGAATATAGATCTATGCGTTGGCGCCATAACAAGAAAGCTTCACTCTTATCATCTTTACCGGCGAATCTCATTTGCGGTGCGTTGCGATATTGTTTCGCCGCCATGGCTGACTTCGATGACGAAAATTAGCCGAATACTGTACTCACGTGTTATCGTGTAGCTGTTTTGCGTCAGTCCGGTATCGACCGCTGCCACCATGTAATGTTATGATGTATGTATATAAGCATTACCTCGTCATCTACACAAGCACACACATGTTTCAGAAAGCACTCAGTAAAAGCATGTTCAATTCGTAGCCATGTTTTTATTTACAGAATATCGTACATGTCAAGATTCGCATTATATTACAATGTGTGGTTCGTATTTTAATGTATTCATATTACAGTCAGTCGCTATAACGCTGTCCTCGACAGGTTTTCACAATTTTATTTACGCACGTTCTTTTCTTCACATAAATAAGAATTCCTTTCATACATAATCTAGCATCATCACACGGAGGTGTGTGGATGATCTAGCGGTCGAGCATCGTAGGAATATGTAGTGAAGTAATTTAATTCTCAGGAGCTCAAAAAAAACACACGCCCACCTGCCTCAAGAACACACAGAAAAGACACAAGAAGCCGATCGCTGACTTCTGCTGATACCAACTTTAGACATCTGCTTTTCCACCCCGAGGCAATGACGTAACTTCCTGTAACCAAGGGTCACCGGTTGTAAACAAATATGACTACCGTTTTGATATCGACAGACATGTTATGAATTTTACTCATAACACAAGGCTATGCCTTTCTCACTTTAACAGCCTTCATTTTCCTTATGCCCGTGCAGTTCCCGTGGGTCTCTGAAGATACAAAGAAAGGATAGGACTACTGCACCATCAGGCATGTCGTACAAGGCGCAGGGTTCGTAGCGACCTGAAAAAACCTGGAAAAGGCTGGAAAACGGAAAAACAAATTCCAGGTCTTGAAAAGGCTGGAAAAATGACTAAAAGCCTTGAATTTCCCGCATCGGACCTGGGGAAAAAATACGAATCGAAAGTTGGATGCTTGGTGTCCATTTTTCGGTTATTGGTGGTATTTTTCATTAAACTTCAGTTACCGTAGGATTTTTACTTCTCTTTGCGCACTAAATCCATTTCCAGACGTTTTCGGCGGTTTGCGTAATGACGTGAACGCACAAATTTATTTTTAGCGCTCGCGTCTGCTATTCGAATCAAGCATCGCCACCTTTGAAATTATTACGGTATTTAGAAACATGCCTGGTTGTCACTTTTAGTATAAATGGCTAGAAATGCCAAGTTATAAAACATGGATAGCACCTGGAAAAACTGCAAATTACACCATGTGTAAAATATATTTGACCAGCATGGGAGAAAGTGCAGTCAAGTCGAATGCTACCGGAAAAAACACCAAGAACTTGTCTGCGCATTCTTCTTCTTCTTCGTTCGTCCCGAAAAGGACGGTGGTTGCGTTGTGTCTGCTTACGCCTAAGCTGTGATATCTGCACCTTTCGGTCGACACATCCGACTTCTGCACGGCATTTTTTAGGACCGGGTTTGCCTTCCCATTTCGATCCACACTCGCTCAGCCAGCCTGCACAGCTGCAGACTGTTTCCAGGACCACCACGTGGAGGTGGAGCACGGTCTTGACCAGCTCTGGTTCGCTGGTCCTGACGCAGGCAGTCAAGCTATGAGTCGCTGACTGCGGTCTCTATTGCTGCGTCTTGAGGTCTGCGCATTCAAGTTGTATTAAATCGTTCATTTCAAATGAGGTAGGTAATAAATTCATTTATAAAACATATTTAAATAATTCCAGTTTATAGAAAGGCCTACTGTACTTGCGTCTGTAATTTACAATGTATTTACAGTTTTATTTTTAACCATGGCCAGAATTATAGTGTTTGAATGAAATTTCTTGGTTTACAACTGCTTACGGGAACATGTTTGACACAGTTTAAGATGGTCAGGAATAGAAATTGATGGCGATTCCATATCCTATAACTACCATGTTATCAGACCCACGTCCCACTGTTCATTTCACCACATTTTTTTTGAAATAAATATATTTTGAATGCTATTTTTATTTATGATGAAGAGACATATCCCGTTCAACCTCTGAAGGGTTATAATTAGGATAGGCCTACATGTTTTCAATTCCAGATAACATGAATAACCGCCGATACCGTACATGAAAGTGGCATCACATCTGTCAAATCACTGTAATTAGGATAAATGAAAATTACCAATTTTGTGCATAGGCCTTTGTTATTTTAAAAATAAATAAATAAAAATTAAATAAAATTTTAAAAAAAAATCTAAAACAGAAACGAGATAAAACAAAACCCAACAAAAAACCAAACAAAAATAGTAAAGATATTTAATAGATTTTCACTTATCATAAATATTATAAGAATATTATTGATAAAGTTGATAATGTTGGATTTTTATTCCCGTTAATGATATCCACCAAAAGATAGATATAAGTGGATGGAAGCAGACATCATCATCATCATCAGTTGATAAGATCTCTATGGTGTTGTTTGCTCCACTGTAGTGTATGGAATGTCAACTTGACCTACGCAGTGGTGTGTAGACATGGATTGAGTGTACAATGTGCGAATGATGATAAGGGTTCGTGTTGTTGACAAATGTTCTTTTCTCACACTCATGTATGACTGGAAGTCATCGACACCAACGACTGTGTACCTTTTCTAAAGTTTAATTGGACGTACACACTCGACAGCACAGATAGTGACAAATCACAGGTTGGCATAATACATCATAGTACAGTGGATAAATGGTCTTGCAATGTTATGTTACATGGGCACTCATGTAGATTAATATTATAATGGACTGTCAGTAGCCAAGCCCTCAGCATCGCCCATACATATAAATCATCTGACTTCACTGACTGAGCACGACAGCTTATAAACAATATTTCAGATGGCTTCTAAACCTAATCTCGTTTAGCGACGATTCTCCCACATAATGTTCAGCACATATTTTTCCATATAATAATATTGAACCGCTAATAACGGGTTCTCATGTGTAGCAGTGATCTCTGGACTAAACAAGCGATAATACGGGCATCCCTTTTCTCTTCTTGAAAGTCACTACATGTTTTGGTTCCAAGATGGCTTCACTCGTGAGCTGTCACTCACGTTTGGATACAGATAATGAATCTGTCCTAAAGTTAGTCATTCATAAAGCATTTCATTGCTCTGTAGATTTGATCATGAACAATTGACTGCAATCTACAGGATATAGTGCTGCTAGGAATCGAAGTCGTTGTCATCGAGTCAAATATATTCTCTTAGACATTCAAATCGTAACTATCGAAAATGGTGGCTTCGATCGAGAGTTCATAAGAGTATCTTTGATTACCTTGGTAGAGGAAATATGAAACTGCCATTCCTTGGCAATATGAATAAACACTGGGGTAAAGCATACACGATAGGTCTAGACGACTATCACTTTCCCCACAAATACTGAGATCACTTTTTCCCGGCGACAGGCCGACATAGGAAAACACACAGTCCCTATCAGGACGAAGCCAAATCACACCACACTCTAGCGACACATCCGCCGAATAGCCTTTGACCTCTCTAGAGACAACAGAACATATAGTTCGACTTAGATATGTAAAGATATACAGATATAAGACAGACTCGTCCTACTCAGACAAACAATACACATAAATTCAGGCCATAGATATTCTGAAGCAAGAACAATCTATTATTACCCAAACAACGAATAAATCGCAGTAAAATGGATTTATCCGCGGAGTTTGATCGAAGAGACGGCACAACTTTCAAGGGAAGTAACTCAATAATGACTTTCCCTTAAGCACTAAAAAATTACCTATGTATAATATTGTAAGATATCAAAGACTGCACGTAACAGTCTTACCACACCTCCCGGGAAAAAAAAAATGGAACATTTTTTTTTTTTTGAAATACATCTAGGAGCAACGTACAATAGGCTCACAACGCATGAATAATGCGCAGATGAAAATATCAGGAATACCTATAACGCCTAATATGAGGCTAAGTCGACTTATGGAGCGACTGGTGAGAATGTGTCTCATAAACTGAGAGAAATTATTTCTCTACAAGTATATTTTTCCAGGAAGGTGTCATCAAAGTATAATACAATTCTGGCAATTACACAATGCCTAAAAAATTCATATCATCATTTCGTATTAGATATCTTAAATTTATGATTTATGAAGAAAAAATCATCAAAGCACAGCGGTGAATAAACATCAATGAACCGCTATGTAGTGATACAATCATTATATTATTAAATTACAAATGTGTATCTATCATGATATAGAAAAGGAACTACTATAGAACTAGACATATCAAGAAGTCTAAGCCCTAATAGTTATGTGGAATCATGTGGGCATCTTGACAGAATGTCTGCCATCACATTATCTGATCCACGAATAGCTCGCACAGAGAAATGAAAAGGTTGAAGAGCAATTGCATATCGAGTAGACCTCGAGCTCTTCAAATTCTTACTCTGTATAGCAGTAAGAGCTTTTTGGTCGGTTTCTACTATGAAATGTGCGCCTAGAAGGAATCTCTGTAGTTTGAGGATCGACCAAACCATAGCTAATAGCTCACGGTCTAAAACCGAATAATTCCTTTCTGCCGCATTAAGTTTTCTGGAAATATACATTACAGGATGCAGAGTTCCAGAGTACTCTTGCATTAGTGCCGCTCCAATCCCAGTGGATGAAGCGTCACTACGAAGAACGAATGTCTTATCTTTAGTGGGTAGCACTAAAATAGGTGGTGTTGAAAACAATGTTTTAATCTTATCCAGAGAGCATTGGCATTCCTGAGACCAGTGGACCACATTAGGCGAACCTTTCTTTAGAAGTGTTGAGAGAGGTGCCATGATAGAGGATAGATTCTGAATGAATCTGCCATAAAATTGAATAAGACCTAACAGACTTCTCACCTGTTTTTTAGTCTTAGGGATTGAGATGTTAAGTATCTTACTAGTATTATGGTCCTCTGTCTTTAGGAAACCATGACCAACTCGGTGGCCTAGGAAAGAAATTTCGCTAAAACCAATATAGGCTTTAGAGGGTTTCGCTGTCAGGTTGTGCTCACGCAAAGTAGACAGCAATTCATCTAACCCTGAATAGTGATCTTCCCAAGTATCGCTGAAAAGACAGATGTCGTCTAGATATGCAATGACATCTGACCGATAAGATAGGATTCGGCGCATCATGCGTACGAACGTAGCTGGTGCGTTCATAAGACCGAAAGGCATAAAATTCCATTGGAACAAACCTCTAGGTGTTGAAAAAGCCGTGAGAGGTTTGGCGCGTTCAGATAAAGGAACTTGCCAATATCCTTTAGACAAATCAAGTTTAGTGAAAAAATGAGATTTGGAGAGTCGAGTAAGTAGCTCTTCCAGTAAAGGCATAGGTTCGGCATCGAACTTCGTTACTTGATTCAATTTTCGATAGTCAACGCAAAGACGTATGTTATTGTCTTTTTTACGCACAATAACCATCGGCGAAGAATATGCAGAGGTGGATGGTTCGATTATTTTCAAATCTATCATCTCATCCAACTCTTTCTCGACCTGTGCTTGAAAATGTATAGGTATAGGATAAGGTCTAACCCTAATAGGAGTATGGTCAGTTAGAACAATGTCATGTTGAATGACATTCGTTTGTCCAGGGATGTCAGTGAGTACATCCTGAAATGTTTGCAACATAGTTGAAACTTGTCGCTGTTCTCCTAGAGACAAATCAGGAGAGACAGTAACGTTCTTCCATGATTCACTGGAATGAAGTGGGATCATTGGAAGAGGAAGATTTACATCTGAAAAACTTGTTTCCTCATCCTGTATCACGGACAGTGATGAGTAATGACCATGTTGTACTGGAGAATTGTCCGTTGCTTGGAAAATGGGTTGCAAATAATCCGGACGTTCATGGAATTCAGTAAGCATATTGATGTGGAAGGTTTTATGCTTCCCATCAATATCGACAATATAGTCGACATCGGAAATTTTCGATATTATATCGTACGGACCTTTCCAAGAAATAAGTAATCTGTTTTCCCTACAAGGTAGTAATACAAATGCTTTGTCACCAGGACAAAGTTGTCGTAAGCATCTCTTCTTATTGGCAAATTGCCTTGCCTTCTGTTTCGCAAATTCAGAAGAAGAAGTTGCTAATTTGCATGCTTCGATAATTTTTTGTCTCAACGCGATGACATATTCGTAGGATGACTTTGTGTCATCGTCAATATTGTCAGATGTTATGAGATCGTGAAGCAACGACATAGGGCCACGCGGACGCGCGCCAAAGACGAGTTCAAAGGGAGAAAATCCCGTATGTTCATTGGGTACCTCTCTGTAAGCGAAGAGGGCCGCAGGTAAAACTCTGTCCCAGTCTTGAGGATGATCCTCAGTTATCTTCCCCAGTAAGTTTTTAAGTGTTCTATTAAGGCGTTCGACCATACCATTAGACATTGGATGGTAGATACTACTTAAAGATCTATCTATCTGCAGAGTAGACATTACTTGAGACATGGTATCTGATATTAGTTGGGTGCCATGGTCTGACAATATCTCTCCGGGGAACCCCAGACGAGAAAATATAAGCCAAAGAGCATCTGCAATATCAGCAGTAGTAATGCTCTTCAGAGGAATAGCCTCTGGCCAACGTGTGCACATATCAACACACGTCAAGATAAACTGATGTCCTCTGGCAGACTTGATCTTAAATGGACCAATAATGTCTATGGCCATTTTTTGAAACGGCCGAATAGGAATGTCCGCCGCCTGAATGGGTGCAGCATGCCGTGGACCTTTGGATTTAACTTCCTGACATACTTTACAAGATCGACAATAAATCCGTATGTCCTTGTTTACCAATGGCCAAAAGAAAGCCGCAAGGACTCTTGACTTAGTACGGGAAAAACCCATGTGTCCAGCACACTGAGAGTCGTGAGCGTGCTGCAAAATTTTAACTCTCAAATTCTTGGGAACCAGGATTTGAGAATGACTTGACGTAATGGAGTCTTGAACCATACGTACAAGTACGCCATTCTTCTTTGTAATCCACGATTT
The DNA here is from genome assembly GCA_024509875.1 of Oreohelix idahoensis. Lineage (NCBI taxonomy): Eukaryota > Metazoa > Mollusca > Gastropoda > Stylommatophora > Oreohelicidae > Oreohelix > Oreohelix idahoensis. The sequence goes on from JAMPIV010002454.1 coordinate 73,848, forward strand.
ACGACTTGTGTCTTTATTCGGATCACCTTTAGTTGCAAGAATGAAGAATTTCTTCAGAGTGGGATCATCTTCTTGCTGTTTTATAAACGAGTCACGAGAAATTACCAAGGGATTATCTTGGTTATGCACTTCATTATCTTCAGTAGATGAAGTTTGAGGCATATTAAGAGCCTGAGCTCTAGTGACTACAGCGTTAGCAATCTGCATGTTTTGCCTTTCCCACGTGGAAATTTGTTGCGGAGTGCATTCCTTGACTCCATGAATGCGACCGATGATGAGGTCAGCGATCGGATTCGGAAGAAGACATGCGTGTACATCTCCTGTAAAGAAAGGAGTAGCAATCCTAATGATAGCAGTAGAGTATTTCTCTAATGTGCCGCCAAATGTTACACATTTGACTACTTGTCCAGTGGCACGGGAAGGATCTACGAGTGACTGCCTAACACCAATTGTGGTGCATCCAGAATCAAATAGCACAGAGACTGGATTGTTATTCACTAAACCCTTATGTAAGACAAGAGAACCTCTTCCATCATGCGCGACTGATGCCGGAAGAGCAGGAAGAGGATGGCCACAGCTTAAAGTAGACACTGTGGTTGGCTCAAATAACGTTTTGCATTGGGGGCACTGAGATGCTCTCCCAAAATCAAAAGCGGCACATGCCATATTACTAGCATCATTATTATCTTTACTCTGTTTATAGGCTTCATGGGACTCTTGTTGTGCAGAGTTTGCCTGAAAATGTGGTTTATGTCTTTTGTTTTGAGATCTACCTCGGTTATTATCACCTCTGTAGTTATTGTTACCTCTATTGTAACCCCTATTTGGGTTTGAGTCATAGTTCCCTTGGTTACCATTATCATATTCATTATAATGAGTATCTCTGTAATTATGATCTTGTTGACTCCAAGACGGATAACCCTGATAGTTTCTATAATTACTTCCTCTACGGAAATTCCTATAATTATGACCACCCCTGTGTCGAGAGCTATCAGGTCGTCTCCAGTTCTTTGAAGAAGAACCCTGAAATGATTGGTTACCTTGGTTTTGATAACTATTATGGTTACCTTTTTTATCAAATCTGTTTTGAGGTCCCTGAAATCTGTGTGAATAATTGGGATTGTATGGTGTTGCTGAAGCAACTGGCATACTCTCCTTAATCTTAGTGTTGCCAAAAGTCACGTCGGGGTGTGCAGTGACATATTGGGAACAATATTCTTCCATTTCTTTTAGAGATTTGGGTTTACGCTCATGTATAAATTCAAGGAAAGGTTTGTTCACACATGACATAATCTTATCTCTGAGCAACAAATCCATAAGTCCTTCATACGTTTTTTCTGTTTTGGAAAGCTCAATCCAACGATCAACTGTGAGACGTGCCTTTGCAGTGAATTCTGAGAATTCTACACCCGTCTCAGGTACCATCGTCTTAAATAAAAGGCGATAGCCTTCCTCACTTAGCTGATATTTTTTTATCAAAGCCGCCCTAATGACATCATAATTATCCTTATCTGCTTCTCCTACAAGGCATAATCTAGTCAAAGATTCACCTTTCAAGTTTTCTGATAATTGATTAGCGTATTGTGATTTATCCACATTATGTGTACGACAAGAACGTTCAAATCTATCCAGCCAGAATGTAATATCGTCACTGGACTGATTGAACGGTGGAACCTTAACCTTGTAAGTAGAAGGTTTACCATTACCACTAGATGCCTGATTAACATTACTCATACTTGTCAATCTCAATTTCTCCAACTCAAATTCATGTTCTCTTATTGCTTTTTTCTCTTCAGCATCTAATCTTTTTTGTTCAGCCTCCCTGTCTAATCTTTTTTGTTCAGCTTCCCTGTCTAATCTTTTTTGTTCAGCTTCACTGTCTAATCTTTTTTGTTCAGCCGCAGCTTCTCTTTCTAATTTTTTTTGTTCAGCTTCCCTGTCTAATCTTTTTTGTTCGGCTTCACTGTCTAATCTTTTTTGTTCAGCCGCAGCTTCTCTTTCCAATTTTTTTTGTTCAGCTTCAAATCTCCTTTCCTCCACCTGCATCTGCAATTTCTTTTGTTCAGCAGCAGCCTCAGCTTCTCTTTCTAATCTTTTCTCTTCCGCCATAGCTTTTCTTTCTTCTGCAGCTAATCTTTTCTCTTCTGCCATAGCTCTTCTCTCTTCTGCAGCTAATGCTTTGTCATATTGAGCAACTGCCCATTGTTCTAATTGTTGACCAGTCTTATCAAGGGCTTTCCCTTGTGTAATGAAGTATTCTAATGTAGACATGATGTCTAACAATAATACTAATCACCTGAAATAATAATAATACCACAAGTTCTCAATGACTTGATTAATCAGTATACTATCCCAATATCTGTGGGTCACAAGCCTTTAATAAGGTCTTGTATAATAGTAATAATAATCAGGTACTGGTTTATACCATAATCCAAGTGCAGTGCACAGGCAATTGTGTCTTATGAAATATACCTATATAAAACATATGTCAACCAACAGAATACATAAAGTACAAATAGGACTGACAATACAAGAACGTTTGCAGAAATCAAAATAAATCAAATAGGGAAATCAATGAAAATAATCACTGAATCTGCAAAGAATAACAACACAAATGACGTCACAATATATGAATATAAATTGTGAATAGAACTGAAAGATAGAAAAGGTTAGACCAACAAATTACAAACAAATCAAAACAAAACTAAAGAACAAAGAAATATTACAAAAATAACAATAATTACAGACTTCACAGCTAACACAAAAGCAACAGTTGTCGCAGCAAATTTTCAATCAAGAAAATTGCACCTATAGAAAACGCCCACAACGGACCCTCTATGACGTGGGATATTCTGTTGTGAGGACGCCGCCCAACCTTAAACACAACCCGCTGACATAGAAACTAACATACTATACAAACAAATAACATGTAAACATAAATATATATAAATTATGTGTATGATAGTATGTGTTGCAAAATAGGCTCAGTTTTACAGTAATGGCAAAGTTATTTTTACGAAAATAAACAAACTGCCACTTTATTCAATTAAACATTCTGGCCTTAAATATTAAAGTTCATATATGGAAAACAAGAAGATCCATCGATGAAAATAGGACTTCTTAGTTCACAAATACTGTCTTCCTGTTAACATTGACAAGAATTGATCCAACTGTTCTGTGAAACTCTGTAATGTCTAATGTAAAAATGTCAACAACGCTGACCTACATACTGCATTCACTTGACAGGTCACGTGACGAAGTGTTGACAAAGAGCAAACCAATACTGCAAGTGTGTCGTATCAGCCACAGGAAACGGTCTGGTATCGGTAATCTGTTGACTTCTGAACTTCTGCGAGGTCAAACCCAGAAAGCTGGTCCACCAGTTGATAAGATCTCTATGGTGTTGTTTGCTCCACTGTAGTGTATGGAATGTCAACTTGACCTACGCAGTGGTGTGTAGACATGGATTGAGTGTACAATGTGCGAATGATGATAAGGGTTCGTGTTGTTGACAAATGTTCTTTTCTCACACTCATGTATGACTGGAAGTCATCGACACCAACGACTGTGTACCTTTTCTAAAGTTTAATTGGACGTACACACTCGACAGCACAGATAGTGACAAATCACAGGTTGGCATAATACATCATAGTACAGTGGATAAATGGTCTTGCAATGTTATGTTACATGGGCACTCATGTAGATTAATATTATAATGGACTGTCAGTAGCCAAGCCCTCAGTATCGCCCATACATATAAATCATCTGACTTCACTGACTGAGCACGTCAGCTTATAAACAATATTTCAGATGGCTTCTAAACCTAATCTCGTTTAGCGACGATTCTCCCACATAATGTTCAGCACATATTTTTTTCATATAATAATATTGAACCGCTAATAACGGGTTCTCATGTGTAGCAGTGATCTCTGGACTAAACAAGCGATAATACGGGCATCCCCTTTCTCTTCTTGAAAGTCACTACATGTTTTGGTTCCAAGATGGCTTCACTCGTGAGCTGTCACTCACGTTTGGATACAGATAATGAATCTGTCCTAAAGTTAGTCATTCATAAAACATTGCATTGCTCTGTAGATTTGATCATGAACAATTGACTGCATTCTACAGAATATAGTGCTGCTAGGAATCGAAGTCGTTTTCATCGAGTCAAATATATTCTCTTAGACATTCAAATCGTAACTATCGAAAATGGTGGCTTCGATCGAGAGTTCATAAGAGTGTCTTTGATTACCTTGGTAGAGGAAATATGAAACTGCCATTCCTTGGCAATATGAATAAACACTGGGGTAAAGCATACACGATAGGTTTAGACGACTATCACCTTCCCCACAAATACTGAGATCACTTTTTCCCGGCGACAGGCCGACATAGGAAAAACACACAGTCCCTATCAGGACGAAGCCAAATCACACCACTCTCTAGCGACACATCCGCCGAATAGCCTTTGACCTCTCTAGAGACAACAGAACATATAGTTCGACTTAGATATGTAAAGATATACAGATATAAGACAGACTCGTCCTACTCAGACAAACAATACACATAAATTCAGGCCATAGATATTCTGAAGCAAGAACAATCTATTATTACCCAAACAACGAATAAATCGCAGTAAAATGGATTTATCCGCGGAGTTTGATCGAAGAGATGGCACAACTTTCAAGGGAAGTAACTCAATAATGACTTTCCCTTAAGCACTAAAAAATTACCTATGTATAATATTGTAAGATATCAAAGACTGCACGTAACAATTATCATACCTTCACCCTCCCAATTACTATATATTAGCTTTTGTTCTAGTTAAATAATGTTTGACTATATTATGCATGCGTTTAGAACTTTGACTTGGTAAATATACATAGCTTAGGCCTACTCATAAGTTATTTGTGTTCCATGTCTTTTTCTTTTTTACAGAAAAGAACACAACCCCCAAGGAGCAGTTTTACCCTCAGAAACATCAAAGTCTAACACTACCCCCTTGGACACGTCAAAAAACGTCTAACACTACCAGAAGACCTACAGATGTGACATCATTTGTGACCAAGGAAGAAACTCTCAGAGCTGAGATTATTTGGACTCTGTTTTCAGTCAAAAGTCAACATAGTTTTAATTCAAATACAGGAATTAATAACATTTTTCACAAAATTTTTCCTGATAGTTCTATTGCCAGACAGTTTGGTCTGTCTGAAAGGAAAACTTTCTACCTGGCCTCTTTTGGACTGGTTCCATATTTCACCTCACTTCTTGAGAGCCAGCTTAGCAAGAACAGTTACATTGTTCTGTTTGATGAAAGCATGAACAAACCAATGCAGCGAAAGCAAATGGATTTCCATGTTCGTTTCTGGGATGGAAATGTGATAAAAACACATTATCTTACATCAAAGTTTCTTGAACATGCTAGAGCTCTTGAAATGCAGACTGCATTTGATGATGAATGCTCATCTTTAAATTTAGGACATTTGCTCCAACTGTCCATGGATGGACCTAATGTAAACTGGGCTTTTCATGACAAAATTAATGCGCTACTGAACCAGAACTATGGCATAGAACTAATGTTGGAAGCTGTGGGCTGCACAAAGTTCATGGTGTCCCAACTGAATATACGGTCATTGATTTTTTTCAAACTTTTCTTCTCCCGACACTGCCATAGATCTGACCACTGACGAAGTGAATAGGTACGGAGAAAATCACCGCGCTCTGCACACAGGCAGGAATATATTTCAAGCACTAACTGCCACAAAGTGGGGATTCAAACTATCTGCTCTCACTGATGCTAAAACATAATACTGCATGAAATTGAAAATTGATACTGGTAAGGAAAATTATGAAGGTTGTGTTGGGGTTTCAGGGTTGTGAAAGATCTTGATGGATAGGCAACAAGGGACATATTCTCTTCTGTGGTAGTTTTTATTCAGCCTTCAGCTTTATTTCAAGACCTGAAAGAAATTCAGATTGGTGCATTTGGAACAGTAGCTGAAAATATGAAGCATTTTCCTGAAGCACTGAAGAAAAAGCAACTCAAACTGAAAAAGGCAAATCATCCTGTGTTTTGTGCGACAGAAGATAAGGTATGCCGACAGTCACCTGGCATGATATGAAAAGATTTAACCTTATATCTGCTGTTCACTCCAATGATAATATAAACAAGACAGCTAGAAAGACAAATTCTTTAGGGCAGAAGAATTCAAAAGCCAGAAGGTTCACATCTACCTCAGCCTGATGCAAGCATAACTTTCGAGGAGGCAAAGAGTATTATCAGAATCAGATACAGAAACAAATGGAATGTAGAACATCCAGGTCATACACAGAATGATGCTAACTACCAGCTCAACAGAAGAGAACAAGTGGTAGTCTTCAAACTCCGCACTGGCCACAACAGATTGAGATACCATCTATTCAACAAGCTAAAGATAGGAACTACCGATCAGTGTAACTATAGCACTGATAAAATGACTGCTGATAAAATTGCTTGTTGTTTATACTGGCCCAATAATGGAATGAGGTTCTTTTTTGCAGTACAGCAATTCCATTGTATTATTTTGATATGCCTGTTCTCCAATTTTTATCTATTTTAGAGTTAATTTGGTGTAAGTTGTTTTTTTTTTGGGGGTCTTAGTTGGGTTTTATATTAGATTTCCTCTGAGTGTTTGACAGCTTGTGTCATCTTCCCTTGATATTTATTGGCTTCTATTCGTACTATTTCTTTTGGTAGATCTCAGAGACAGAGAGGGGAAGAAATGAGTTTTTTGCCAACTTGTCCTATTCTCCCCCACCTGCACTTAAAAGCGCGATGTCTCCAGATTTAAAGTGTACTAAAATCCACTTTGCATAATAGGAACAATATAAGCTAACAGATTCCGAATATTCTAAGCTCGATAGGGATAAGTCTGAAGATCGATGCCGAAAAGGGTCATGCATTACTCAAACCTTATATTACTCTGACATATAAAGGCGATAAAGCTGCTCGCCAAGGAATTAAATACTGTGTCCTGGAAAGTGACAGAAGAGCAGGGCCGGATTAAGCCAAGAAGGACCTTTTGGTGTATGGGCCCCCTTCACCTAATAGGGACACATTTTATTTTTTTTTAAAACCCCTTTGCATTGTGGTGGTAAATACTAGTATTATTAATAGACTGGCATGTTAGTTTGTTAGCATTGCATACCTCTTTTATCAATAATAATTTTTTTAAATTAATGTTTATTAGTATAGCAAATAGTTCATGAGCCGTTATGATTTTGCCGGGGTGCATTATCTCTTTTAAGCTATTTTTGTTTTTACTGTCTTTTTAGATCATTATAGGGATCCAAAGACGCAGCAATAGAGAATGCAGTCAGCGACTCATAGCTTGACTGCTTGCGTCAGGGTCAGCGAACCAGAGCTGACCAAGACCCTACTCCACCTCCACGTGGTGGTCCTGGAAACAGGCTGCATCACTGCAGTCTGGCTGAGAGAGTAGGGATCGAAGAGGGAAGGCTAACCCGGTCCCAAAAAATGCCGTGCTGAAGTCGGATGTGCCGGCCGAAAGGCGCAGATATCGCAGCTCCGCTGTAAACAGACACAACGCAACTAGGGAGCCGTGCTGGTGTAATGGCTACAGCGTTGTACTGGCGACCAGGTTTTCATGGTTCAAACCCGGTCGTCAGCATTTGAAGAAATGTTTACGACCGGAAATTTGACTGAATAACCTAAACGGCTCCTACACATAAATCCCGTGTGGATGGGAAGGAGCGAAGCTCCTGACCGGGTTGGAAGGAAAGTCCACTGACCCCCCCCAGCCTCGCAATGACATGTCACTGGGCCAAAAGAGCTGGAAAGCTCGAGTGCCGCTGGTTAGAGATAAAAAAAAAAAAAAAAACCAACGTCCTTTTCAGGACGAACGAGGAAGAAGAAGATCGTTATGAATGCGATAACAAAGTGCAAACATTTTCTTTTTGAACGTAAATCTATGTATTTTTTTAACTTATGCACAGGCCACCAAGACTCCGGGCCCCTAGGCTTCAGCCTACTTAGCCTAATGGATAATCTGGCCCTGCAGAAGAAGCGACAAATATTTCGACCTCATATCCGAAGACGACATTGTGTGCACTTAAGAAACACTGCCCCCAGGTCCTGCTGTTGTACAATACCACCACATAAAACAGCTTGATAACACTGGCGTTAAGAATGTGGTGAGTGATTTCAACACCAGCATACTGAATGCTGAGGTGCTGGAAGTCTGGCTACATAGTTACCTATGGTCACTTTTTAAACCTGGTAAAGACCTCACACTTCCCAGCAGCTATAGAATTATCACACTGTAGAATTTCTACAGTAAACTACTAGAAAAGATCGTAGCGAGAAAAATAATGAACCACCTCGAAAATGCACAAATCTTCCCTATACCCTGGGAAGCTGTGGTAAGTTGGGATGTTATAAATATTTATAGGGGACTTAGTGTACTGACTGAGATCAGCTGTGAAGGTATCTGTATCTAATAAGTGTAGTGTGTTACAGATGACCTTACTTTGCTACCACTTTTAGATCTCACTCAGACTTATTCTGGAATATTGTGATGACTACGTTGAATGTCTAGGGTTATGATAGTGATGAAGTGTATGTTCACAACAACCAACAGACAGATAAACACTTTAATTAAAATCCACAATACTTTACAACACTGTGACACGCACATACATAGAACACTCTATAAGACTATCTTAAATGAGTCAAGTGTTAACTTTGAAAATATGTATTAATTCCTTTCAATAATAGATATCCTGATTCAACTACAGAGTGAATCAGGAATCACAATCAAATGTAATCACAAGTTGTATGTACACAATTTAAACATAGGATCTTTGTCCTGACATATATTATTATTACAATATGTGTGTAAGTAGTGATGTAGTACTAGGAGGTAATACTGACTTTTTAAGCTAGGTTGTTGTTTGTCATCATGACTTCATGTGTTTGATACTGGTGGAAATAATATTGGAACGGTTCACAGTTTCTTTTATTTGAAAACAAATAACTGTCCCTCTTTATTTAATATACAGTCAATTTTAGAGAGGGGTACACAAGACTGAGCTGCTGTGGCCAACGAAATCTTATCTTCTGAGTGGGCGGCAGGAAAACTGTCTCCTCTGCTCGCTTGCTTCTCAGTTTTCTTGAAAAACAACACTGGTCGATATCTTGAACAAGGAGTATGCTACCAGCCTCTGGATTCAGCAAAACTCAGACCAGGTGCTGCTCTAATACTTCAGTACCACGGTCCCTGAAATAAGAAGGTTGTACCTCCTACTTCAGAACTAATTTATAATCTATTTCCACACTGAAGCACAATACATAACAAACACAGAGTTCAGCGCGGTAGGCCAACGGCTAGCTTCTCATGTAACAATATACACCATTATTCCTCTCCCTAATGGTTACAACGCCTCTGCAATTCCAGCATTAATTCCTTCTATACAATAAGATAGGTGTCATAGTACTATTTGGCAATCCCATATATGCCTATGCAGTTATACTCCTCTCCGACAAGTTTTTTTTTTTTCATGGTGGAGCAATATCTAGGCTTTGCCTCATGTTTGCTACTGAACCACACACATACAGACGTAAATTATCAATTCACATTCAATTTTCACCTAAAAGATATCAAATATGTCTAGCTTACCACAATTCTAGGAAATATTAAACAAGTACGTTGACTGGCGATGAGTTATGGCACAATTCCGATCTGCCTCTGTCCCAGACTTTTATTAGAAAAATATGAGCTGGTTCTCAACGCACTTGCTTCTTGCAAAGTTTATTTTCAAAAGTGGCCCTGAACTGACGCTTCTAATTGACTATATCAAATGGTCTAGCCAATGAGACCATGTTTACAAAAGCCTTTGAAAAAATTTACCCTTCCTACCGTTTCCATTAACAACCAAAAATAGTATTTGCAGTCGACTAATCATGTTTCGCCTTACATATTATTCTAGCCAATCAAATCGGATCTAACGTGGTGGCCTCATTTCCCCTAAAGCAGTGTCCAAACACGCCATTATGAGCAAATATGATCCTGTGTTGTCAGACAATACCACTATAGTATTTTGGCTATAATTTGTTAATTAATAGACTATTGGCATAACACCTAACATATTCTTTGTCAGCAAGTCCTAAGGCACCCAAATATATAAGTTTAATGGAGCCAAGTGGCTTCGTTACAAATATGTATTATTCTAGGATAGTCGTGTATTTGTTTTTTTTTTAATTTATTGTTTTAAAACCGCCACCTGTTCGGCCTTTTCGACTGTTCTGTCAGTATAAAGTCAGGATTTCAGACATAAAACAGTATTGTGTCATGTTTCCTAATAAGCATTAAACATGTTTTTAAAACCTTACCTCGTATTGGTAGTGTTTTTTGTCACTGTTTATTTGAAAAAAAAGCAAGCCTGCATGCCTTTCGCGTGGGGTGGCATTAATTTTCAATCGCGAGACGACGTGGTAGTATTGCATGCGTTCCTCCGTACATCTCTCTCTCTCTCTCTCCCTCTCTCTCTCTCTCTCTTCTAAGCCCGTCTGTCTTTTAGTTTACGTAGTGCATAATGACATTAATGTAATATTAAATTTAGGTCATTAAGCAGTGAGCGTATCTCAAGGTTTTCTAAGAAACACAGTACCAGTTTAATTTTTAGAAACGCGTGTAGTTGATGCAGTAGGCTTTACTAGCAAACGTGAAAGCGTTACAATTATGCAGACGAAGTAGAAAAAAGGGGGATCTCGAGCACAGTCATTATGGCGTTCCACGACACAGGCGTACGCCATTGTGACAGCACTGGTCTTTTACCATTCTTCTTTCCTTTTATTGAATTACTTCGTTAGGCTTTACATTTAATTTCGTACTTATATATGTGGATTAGAATGTTTCACGACAAATTCTCCCCACTTAAAACAGACATCACATGTCAGTCTATAATTCTATATACACATAGAGAAATTTAATATTATTCCTGGTGCTTACGGTGATTCTCATCACACGGATGGCGGCTTAGAAAATCCGCACCCAGGTTAGTTTTTCCAGAAATATATTCTATGCTGAACTGGAATGGCTGCAAAAGTAAGGACCATCTGAGTAACCTCGAATTTTCATGCCTAGCCTGCGCTAGAAACGACAAGGGTTTGTGATCCGTTTGCAACTTGAATGCCTTCCCATACAGATAAATATTGAATTTCTTGATTGCCCATATTACTGCAAGACATTCTTTTTCGCTAGTTGAATAATTTTTTCCAGCTTTATTCAACTTTCTGCTAGCATATGCCACTGGGGTTAATTTCCCATCCAGTGCATCTGATTTCTGTAACAGGGTCGCGCCCAACCCGATATTACTTGCATCCGTTCTCACAATGAATTCTTGACTTAAGTCAGGTAATTTCAAAATAGGTTAGCTTGTTGTGACGTACGTCTAGTTTGACAAGTGAATTTTCCCTGATATGATGGATGATTTAAAGGGACCCTTGGCGTTTCAAAACATTAGAACCCCTGAACATTTGTTGTAACTTTTCGTTTGCCAGAACTCATTCCACCGGGACTCATTTAGTAGGCGGCACGAGATCAAAGAGACAGACCGAGGGATCTTAGGGGAGACTATCGGCGCTATCAAAGACAGTAGTTTTCCCTGATACGAGACGCAGTTGCTTGCCGCTAATTTCGCGTCTCGGTGTCAATCGAGGAACCGAGCGAACGGGGGAAAGCGAAACGGGCAGCAGCGAGCGGATACGAAGACCAGGGGGCGGCTTCTTCTCTTGATTTGGCGGTCAGATCCCCAAAAGTTCGTGAGATCAAATAAGTTGTCAAGTTTATCATGTCCCACTCAACTTACATTCCATTTTAGCTAAATAGACCATGTAGAACTAGACACGTTATCACTCGCTGGCCAGACCTTTACAGAAGCACTAGCTTTATTGAAATCTTGTTATAGATTTTCCCCTGGATTTTATATATATTTGCAGTGATTTCTAATTCTGTGCAAAGCGGTAAAATATATATTGTGTAAAGTGATCAGTGGTCTAGTCATTCTATTTCAAGGGATTTTGTGTTAATTTAAATCTATTTAATTAAACCATCTCAAGAGTTCCAGTTTTAAATATAATGATCTATCTATTATATTATTTCAAAAGATAATAGATGCTTAAATTAACTTTTAAAGTCGCGAAGGAATTTATAATTAATAAATTCAGTTAAGTCCTAGTTTTATAGATGTGTGTTTTTAACCACTAGAATTCGCGCAGTGTTTATTAAATACATAATTAAATACTCGAGTGTATTATAGGCTTAACGGGAAATTCATCGCGCTTTAGAAGGTTATTTGTTTTCGGTATATTACATGTCTTTTTTTTCTTTCATACAGAGTGATCGTAACCTGTGCGATCCCAGCATTAAGAAAGCAATAAAGAAATCAATCTAAGCAAAGCAAAGCATAAACAGTGTGTAGAGTTCCCCTGACGCAGAACTTGTTGAGACTGTGTAAATTTTTAATCTTTGAGGCGATTCTATGTTTGGAATTCCGCTATCTAACTTATAGCAAAGAAAGCACACCCAAAGACAAATTTAACGCACCATCAAACAACTTAAGTCGTAACGGGAAGAAGAACACTGGCCCGAGCTTTGTTAGTTTACTGACACAGAGAGATAATTCATAATTTCCTGAACAGTGATGTGACTAGTTTTCTCACTGGACTTAAACCATACCTCACGGATAAAGTGTACCAGCACGCGTAAGAATTTTATTATCCGCGGCATAGTCAAATAGACCACACCATCCTCACCCCGGTATCAGAGACCGTGCCCTCCCATAGAAACTGTTATTAAGAAAAGAGACACAACTACAGATTCATTTTCCAGCGATTACGGGACCCTTTTATGTGCTGACCGCCTACCCGATAATCTGGGGCTAGAACTTGAACAAACACTCATACATTTAGTTGAGGTGTAACTGCTGTTGTGTTATTCTATGGAGTGCAAGATTTTTTCACAATCGGTAAGTGAGAGCAAGATGAGTGAAGGCCTTTGCTAGCGCGTGTATGAATGACAGGAAATTAATTCTTTTGTGTGACCATTTTGTTAACTTGCTTACCTGGTAACATATATCTTTTCTGTATACCCTACATTGTTCCTTTAAGTGGGATAGTTGATAATTTGTTAACTCTGTTTAAAACCACCTCCTTTCCATTTGCTTAGTAAAGGGAAGAACAGCTGGGAAGAACAGGTTTTTTTTTCTATCACTTATACCTAACTTGGTAACACCTCTTTCAGAGTAATTAACTTTACTGTTAGGTTAACGTACCCGTGTTCCTGATATTATCTATCTCTGGACTGGGTTTGTCTTTGTCTAATGAGCGGGAAGGGCTTAGTCGATACCAATCTTCTTCACCCCCTCCCAAACTTGTTATTTGCATTTGTGTACTTATGATAATTTATGTAATATCTGATATTTTTAGTGATTGATGTTTAAAGTGAATAAAATCACCTAAACTCATTTAGTTCTGTGTGTTGGATATACCCAAAGCCCAACTTTTCCCCTATTCGTTTAATATAGTTTGTATCAACGTCGTGTGTGTGTTTGAAAACACCAAATCGGTGAGCGCGCAGATGCGAGTCTGGAAAACTGGCAAATAATTGTTTGACCAGGAGAGTGAAAGAGAAGATTGAGAGACACGATTTGTCGTAAATAAGTCTGTCTTTACTCTCCTCCAGCACGCTGTGAAGTAACTATTAAATCTCTACATTTTCTATCACTGAGCTTTCCATCATCATTTTCCACTCTAAACCGGACCACTATTTCTACGACTCTTTTCTCTCAAAATAAATTTACGACAATATTTGGCCGGCTCGTCTGGGATAATTTTGAGATACATTTGATGCACACATATTTGTGGGCTGGTTCTGGGATCTTGAGCTACATTTGAGGCAATCGCATAGCCGGGTTAAAGATATTTTGAGTCTGATTTAGTTTGGGTCTAACTAGGTAGAGTGTGAATGATTTGTCTTTGTGAATTAGGGAAATAAATAAATAATTACACCCCTAGACAAACGTTCTTTAAGTATTTGGGTTGTCCACACAGCATATTTACAGGTTGTTTTCTCTCCACAGCAGTAGAAAGTACAGATAAACAAATATATTTGCTATTTTAATTATCCTCTGGCGGAGATAATTCAATTTCTTTCTTTATAAGAGTTGCTGGGATTGCGTGATTGTTTTACAGTCACTAAGGTTTTTGAAGTCAAAAAGAGTTGAGCTTAGCTAAAGACGGATTGTTCTGATTTTTAAAAATTAAGTTAACAACGTCTCATCTCAATAATTGACTTTAGGGACGGAGTTTGTTGTCAGAGATTTAAAATTTAGGGGAAATTTTTTTTTTCCTTTTAAATTGTTTTAATATAAATTTTTCTCTACTGTTAGTAAAAGTAGATTCTTTTCCAGTGTAACTTACCATTTAGTGGCATAGTCGCTTGCGTTTAGAGCCTTAATTGCCAGATAATAGCAGCGATAAGTTTGCACAGTACAGGTAGGAGGTAACACAGGTAAATTTGTACTTGTGTTTTTTTCTCGTAGCGGTTCAGAGTTCCTCCCTTTCGCGTTTCTTCTTACTAGTTCTCTAAGCATACTTCATCTTATTCTTTAACAATGGCAGAGAGGATAAAGATGAGGTCCATCTTGAGGCTGGAAGCGAAAGAGGCAGGATTAGATGCAGAAGCTGCAAACGCGTTTATTAACCAGGAATTGGAAATATATGACGCGGAGCAACAGAGAGCCGAAGCTGAGAGGAAGGCGAAGCAACAGAGAGCCGAAGCTGAGAGGAAGGAAGAGAAAGAAAGAACAGAGAGGAGAGAAGCCCAGGAGAGGGCAGATAAGAAAGAAGCGGAAGAACGTCTTTTGGAACAGAAGAAAATTGAAGCAGAGATGGAAACTCGCAGAGAGAGAGAGAGAGACAAGGAAAGACAGCATCAACTGGCGCTTAAGGCTCTAGAGAGTCGGGGCGCCTCTACTTCGACTAACGGAGAGCCGTCTTCGCCCCAGTCTCAATCAATGGACCTCTCCAGTACTCAATCTGCCCAATTAACTGCTATGTCGTTTTCTTTAGAATCTTTTCCTAGCCCTAACGAAAAAATTGACAGCTACCTAGAAAAATTCGAGAGACTCGCGAATCTTTATGGGTTAGAGAGTACCCGCTGGGCGCTCAAACTTTCAACGTCACTGAAAGGCAATGCTTATGACGTGTACACAAAGCTGGGACCGAATCAACATGATTACGACATGTTGAAAAAGGCCTTACTACAGCAGTTTGAGATGACTGCCCGAAAGTTTCTGCAGTTGTTCAGAAACAGCCGAAAAGAGAGCACGGAAACATTTCCCCAGTTCTCTTCACGTCTCACGGGTTATCTGACAAAGTGCATTGAATTATCTGACCTACCTCTTTCATATGAGGGACTCCTCGAACTTGTTCTTGTGGAGCAGATAAAATCCACTTTGTCGAATGAAACACGTAGATTTTTGGCTGAACAGGGGGCAGTCAGGCTTGAAGACATACTCAATAAAGCCGAACGCTATAGCAATGCAATGGCCGAACTTCCCAGCACTAAACGTAAACCCACCGATGAGCCATCTCGAAAACAGAATCTAGAGCAGGCATCCTATTCTTCCACTTCCTCTCAACATTATAACCAACGAGATAACAATACCCAGAAACCTCCCCAGGAAAAATCGAAATTCTACAAAACCCGATACCCCCCCAACAACAATTCTGATCAACCCAACAAGCCTACGTGGCAGCGCGGCCACCAAGGTCAAGGAAAAGGGAAGACCCCTACACCAGGAACGTCTGATCAGGGCAAACAAACCGGTGCAAACCGCATTGGATGTTTGCATACAGCCTCGAAAGGTAGAGTCAATGTCAGTGATTCTCAACCTGAGGGGGACCGACCCTCAACTCGAGGAACTGTAATTTTGAACGGTACCTCTACTACTTGTCTTTTTGACACTGGATTAAGTTTTGATTGTATTGTCGCTAGGCACCTAGTCAAACCCGGTCAGGAGACAGAGGAAACCGTCAAACTTAGTGGAGTTTTCAGGAGTGATGCACCCAGGACGCTTCCTATCGCACTGGTAGAAATACACTCTGACTTTGTCAGAGGAGTTATTAAAGCGGCCATAATGGATGATCCGATCTACCCAGTTATCCTGGGATGTAGATATGTGTTCATTGGGAGACCTAAGGAGCCGATTGTGGCAGCGGTAACCACAAGAGGGCAAGCCAAGAAGGAGAGGGAGCCTGCGCCAAACTTGTTGCCGAATGAACTGAAGGAGGCGCAACAAAAGGACCCTACTCTGGCGCCCTGCTTTAAAAAACTGCCCATGGCTAAGGACCCCAGACACAACGGAGACATTTTTTCTAAGGATGGTGTATTGTATCGTAGAACGGGCAACCCGGACACGGGGAATAACCAGCTCCTAGTACCGACGCAGTACAGAAACCAGATCTTAGAAATGGGGCACTCTCTTCCCTTTAGCGGACACATGGGACAAAACGCCACTATTCAGCGAATAAAAAACCACTATTGGTGGCCAGGAATGAACTCTGACATTGTCAGGTACGTGAAATCCTGCGCCCAGTGCCAACGGGTAGCACCCAAGCACTTGACACCCCCAGTACCTATGGGGCAAATGCCAATAGTAGGGACTCCATTTGAACGGGTTGCTGTCGACATTATTGGTCCTCTGGAAAAGACCAAAAGAAGGAACAGGTTCATCCTGACCTTAGTTGACACTTGCACTATGTGGGCCGAAGCCGTACCGCTACCATGCACTAATTCCAAGCATGTCGCAGAAGCCCTTGTGCAAATTTTTACACGGTTGGGATTCCCTCAACAAGTTTTGACGGACAATGGATCCCAATTCCGTAGCCTGTTAATGGAGGAGATCTTTAAGATCTTGAGGGCCAAACATATCCACACAAGTCCCTACCATCCGGCCGGAAATGGGCTCGTGGAACGTTTTAACGGTACCCTCACCATGATGTTACGTAAGCTGGGTCAGGAGAAACCGGAAGACTGGGACCAATATATATCGGCTGCCTTATTCGCCTACCGAGAGGTACCCCAAGCGTCTACGGGTTTTGCGCCAGCTACACTTTTATTTGGCAGACCTATTAAGGGGCCACTAGAAGCCTTACTTCGGTCCCTGACAGACCAGAAGGCTGACGAGACAGTCGTCTCTGCAAGCAAGTATGTATCTGAGCTTAAGGAAAGGCTAAAGCTAGGATGGGATCTAGCTACTACCAACCTTAAGAAAGCCCGCGCTAAAATTACTAAAAGATACAACAAAGCTGCAAAAGAGAGAGAACTACAACCAGGGGAGAAAGTCCTATTGCTACTTCCAACCGGAAGCAATAAACTTCGCATCGGATGGCAAGGACCGTTTACCGTCCTTAAAAAGATCTCACGTACCAACTACAAGATCTCCATCAAAGGAAAGGAGAAGGTCTTCCACATAAATCTGCTAAAGAAATATTTGGAAAGACCGGTGCCATCCTCCGAGCATCTCCTGGCTGTCGCCATAGCAACGGAAGACGAGGAAGATGATGATGGTTGCATGGAGTATCCACTGCAACCCACAGAATCCTTTAAAGATGTCAAGTTCGGCGACAATCTCTCACCAGAACAACAAACAGAAACCAGGGCTCTACTAAAACAGTACAGTGCAGTCTTAACGGATGTACCTGGTCGAACAAATCTCATTGAATTTGATATGAAATTAACAAACGAGACCCCTGTTCAAACCAGAGTTTACCCCATCCCGTACGCTAAAGCTGATGCACTTCGCGGAGAAATAGACAAGCTGCGTCAGGCAGGAATTATCAGTGAGTCTACATCTCCTTACAGCTCGAGCGTAGTGCTGTTGCAGAAGCCCAATAAGGAAGTTCGGCTGTGCATTGATTACAGGTTGCTAAACGCTGTAACGGAATTCCAGCCCGAACCTCTCCAAACTGTTTCTGAGTTGTTCACCAAGCTCAGCAAAGCAAAGATCTTCTCCAAGATTGACCTCAGTAAAGGTTATTATCAAATACCAGTCAAGGAGGAAATTAAACCTTTGTTAGCTTTCAGCACTAGTGAAGGACATTACACATTTAACGTGATGCCGTTCGGTTTGCATAACGCACCAGGAGTGTTCACCAGGATGATGAGGAAGCTTCTAGAACCTTTGCAAAGTCCCCATATCCATAATTTCATGGATGACATCTTAATTGCATCGGAAACCTATGAAGAACATATTGCTACGGTTGCTATGCTCCTCAGGAGACTACAGGAAACGGGTCTCACAGCCAGACCTAGCAAATGTCTCATCGGGTTTGAACAGTTAGACTTCCTGGGGCACACTATTTCTCACGGATGCAGTTGGCCTATTAAGAAGAACGTGGAGAAAATAGTGGCAGCAAAAAGACCCCGAACGAAGAAAGACGTACGTTCCTTCATATCGCTATGTGCATACTATCAGAAGTACATCCAGAACTTCAACGGACTGACGGCACCTCTGACTGACCTCACAAAGAAAGGTTGTCCTGATAAGGTCATATGGGATCAAAAGTGCGAACACGCGTATAGCACTTTGAAAGGACAGTTGTCTGCATACCCCATTTTGAGGTTGCCTGACCTCAAGAAACCTTTTGTACTGAGAGTCGACGCGTCAGGTCAGGGCATCGGGTCAACACTGCTTCAAGCCGATGACAGTGACCTGAACATGCTATTTCCAGTTGCCTATGGCAGTCGGAAATTAAATAAAGCGGAACGGAACTACAGCGTAGTTGAAAGGGAATGTCTTGCTCTGATTGACGGTATCAGACGCCATCATGAGTTTCTTTATGGTACATCTTTCACGGTGCAAACAGACCACGCTCCGTTAGCATTTCTTGGTGCCAATAAAGAATTTAACGCTAGGATCATGCGTTGGGCCCTCCTTCTAAGCGTTTATTCTTTCAAAGTGGAATATATTCCGGGAAGACAGAATGTCGGGGCTGATTTTCTGAGTAGAAACTGGTCTACAGAGGAAGAAGAGCAAACTGAAGATACCACTCATCCTAAAATCACCAATCAGGTCACCTCCATTGTCAAAAATGAAAACATGAAAAATGGTTTCATGTCTAAAAGTGGGGACGATTGTGACGTACGTCTAGTTTGACAAGTGAATTTTCCCTGATATGATGGATGATTTAAAGGGACCTTTAGCTTTTCATAACATTAGAACCCCTGAACATTTGTTGTAACTTTTCGTTTGCCAGAACGCATTCCACCGGGACTCATGTAGGATACGGCGACGAGATCAAAGAGACAGACCGAGGGATCTTAGGGGAGACTATCGGCGCTATCAAAGACAGTAGTTTTCCCTGATACGAGACGCAGTTGCTTGCCGCTAATTTCGCGTCTCGGTGTCAATCGAGGAACCGAGCGAACGGGGGAAAGCGAAACGGGCAGCAGCGAGCGGATACGAAGACCAGGGGGCGGCTTCTTCTCTTGATTTGGCGGTCAGATCCCCAAAAGTTCGTGAGATCAAATAAGTTGTCAAGTTTATCATGTCCCACTCAACTTACATTCCATTTTAGCTAAATAGACCATGTAGAACTAGACACGTTATCACTCGCTGGCCAGACCTTTACAGAAGCACTAGCTTTATTGAAATCTTGTTATAGATTTTCCCCTGGATTTTATATATATTTGCAGTGATTTCTAATTCTGTGCAAAGCGGTAAAATATATATTGTGTAAAGTGATCAGTGGTCTAGTCATTCTATTTCAAAGGATTTTGTGTTAATTTAAATCTATTTAATTAAACCATCTCAAGAGTTCCAGTTTTAAATATAATGATCTATCTATTATATTATTTCAAAAGATAATAGATGCTTAAATTAACTTTTAAAGTCGCGAAGGAATTTATAATTAATAAATTCAGTTAAGTCCTAGTTTTATAGATGTGTGTTTTTAACCACTAGAATTCGCGCAGTGTTTATTAAATACATAATTAAATACTCGAGTGTATTATAGGCTTAACGGGAAATTCATCGCGCTTTAGAAGGTTATTTGTTTTCGGTATATTACATGTCTTTTTTTTCTTTCATACAGAGTGATCGTAACCTGTGCGATCCCAGCATTAAGAAAGCAATAAAGAAATCAATCTAAGCAAAGCAAAGCATAAACAGTGTGTAGAGTTCCCCTGACGCAGAACTTGTTGAGACTGTGTAAATTTTTAATCTTTGAGGCGATTCTATGTTTGGAATTCCGCTATCTAACTTATAGCAAAGAAAGCACACCCAAAGACAAATTTAACGCACCATCAAACAACTTAAGTCGTAACGGGAAGAAGAACACTGGCCCGAGCTTTGTTAGTTTACTGACACAGAGAGATAATTCATAATTTCCTGAACAGTGATGTGACTAGTTTTCTCACTGGACTTAAACCATACCTCACGGATAAAGTGTACCAGCACGCGTAAGAATTTTATTATCCGCGGCATAGTCAAATAGACCACACCATCCTCACCCCGGTATCAGAGACCGTGCCCTCCCATAGAAACTGTTATTAAGAAAAGAGACACAACTACAGATTCATTTTCCAGCGATTACGGGACCCTTTTATGTGCTGACCGCCTACCCGATAATCTGGGGCTAGAACTTGAACAAACACTCATACATTTAGTTTGAGGTGTAACTGCTGTTGTGTTATTCTATGGAGTGCAAGATTTTTTCACAATCGGTAAGTGAGAGCAAGATGAGTGAAGGCCTTTGCTAGCGCGTGTATGAATGACAGGAAATTAATTCTTTTGTGTGACCATTTTGTTAACTTGCTTACCTGGTAACATATATCTTTTCTGTATACCCTACATTGTTCCTTTAAGTGGGATAGTTGATAATTTGTTAACTCTGTTTAAAACCACCTCCTTTCCATTTGCTTAGTAAAGGGAAGAACAGCTGGGAAGAACAGGTTTTTTTTTCTATCACTTATACCTAACTTGGTAACACCTCTTTCAGAGTAATTAACTTTACTGTTAGGTTAACGTACCCGTGTTCCTGATATTATCTATCTCTGGACTGGGTTTGTCTTTGTCTAATGAGCGGGAAGGGCTTAGTCGATACCAATCTTCTTCACCCCCTCCCAAACTTGTTATTTGCATTTGTGTACTTATGATAATTCTGAAGTTATGTGATACACGGCGGGAAATGAAAAAGGTTAAGAAAGAGGTTCCTGAAGCAGCATGGCAATACAGTATGGTGAATAAAAATATTAGGAAGAAAATGAAACAGGCCAAAGAAAAATGGGTAGCTGATCAATGTGAGTCCATTAATACGGGGCTAATAAAAGGTAACAGCAAGGCAGCTTTTGACACATTAAGAAAACTATCAAAACCCCAACAGCCCAGGGTAACTGTCATAGAAGATAGCAATGGGGCTCTGCTCAATGAAAAAACAGCTGTAATGAGAAGGTGGACAGAATATTGTAAAGAATTATATAACTGTAAACTTGATACTGACTTAGGCATATTAAACAACATTAAGTGCGAAAACAGGGAACTCGGAAATGCAGCAATATTACGGGAAGAAGTGGAAGAGGCTATATGTTCGATGAAAGGAGGGAAGTCACCGGGTGTGGATAATATCCCAGCAGAGCTCTTGAAATATGGAGGACCAGATATAGTAAAAATCATGACAACAATTTGCCAGAAGATATGGAGTACAAAAAAATGGCCAAAAGAATGGACGCAGTCATTAGTAATACCGCTTCCAAAGAAAGGAAATCTAAAAATGTGCAAGAACTACAGAACCATTAGCCTTATTAGTCATCCAAGTAAGGTGATGTTAAGGATACTTTTGAACAGAATAAAACAGAAATCAGAAGAAATCTTGTCAGAGGAACAGGCTGGCTTTAGACCAAAAAGAAGTACCTCAGAACAAATCTTCAATATTAGAGTACTTATCGAAAAACATCTCCAACATCAACACGATTTATACCATAACTTCATCGATTTCACAAAAGCCTTCGATCGAGTCTGGCATGAAGGCTTATGGCAAGTAATGAGAAAATTCAATTTTGATACCAACATCATAGATATCATTGAAGCACTATACAAGGACGCAAGCAGTGCTGTTTTTGCAAGCAACGACATTGGAGAATTTTTCAAAACAACTGTAGGAGTTCGGCGGGGATGTATCCTGTCCCCGGTGCTCTTTAATATTTATCTAGAACATATTATGCAGGAGGCTCTCTACGATTATAAATCAACCATATCGATTGGAGGCCGACCTCTGTGCAACCTACGTTTTGCTGATGATATTGATCTGATAGCTGGATCAGAATCAGAACTTCAAGACCTTACCTCTAGACTGGAGAAAGTAACAAGAACGTATGGGATGGAAATTAATATAGAAAAAAGCAAGATATTGGTGAATAGCCATAAGAAACATGTTCCGACCAACATTACGTTAAATGGGCAAACGTTAGAAGAAGTTAACACCTTTAAATATCTCGGGTCCACTATATGTAGTGATGGAAGATCAAGTAAAGAAATCAAGACAAGACTTGAGATGGCCTCAGCTGCCATGACAAAGTTGAATGTGATCTGGAAAAGTAACATCAGTTTTCCTGTGAAGATCAAATTATACAAATCACTTGTATTATCTATTCTCTTGTATGGGTGTGAGAGCTGGACACTCACTGCAGATACGGAGCGAAGGATTCAGGCTTTCGAGCATAAATGTTATAGAAGAATTTTGCGCATTTGCTATAAAGAGCACAAAACAAATGTCTATGTTAGAGAGAAGATAAACACCTATGCAGGCCACCAAGAACCACTTTTGTCAATAGTGAAACATCGAAAGCTTGCCTGGTTTGGGCATGTAACTCGTCATGACTCCCTTTCGAAAACGATCCTTCAGGGGACAGTCGAAGGTAAACGGAGAAGAGGAAGGCAAAGAAAATCCTGGGCTGATAACATCAAAGAATGGGCAGGACACGGTTTTTCCACACTTGTACGCATTGCTGAGGATAGAGAGCAGTGGAGGACCCTGTCTGCTGATGCTTCCACCATGGCACCCCTACGACCCATGACGGGTTACGGGCTGAGATGAGATGAGATGACTTATGATAATTTATGTAATATCTGATATTTTTAGTGATTGATGTTTAAAGTGAATAAAATCACCTAAACTCATTTAGTTCTGTGTGTTGGATATACCCAAAGCCCAACTTTTCCCCTATTCGTTTAATATAGTTTGTATCAACGTCGTGTGTGTGTTTGAAAACACCAAATCGGTGAGCGCGCAGATGCGAGTCTGGAAAACTGGCAAATAATTGTTTGACCAGGAGAGTGAAAGAGAAGATTGAGAGACACGATTTGTCGTAAATAAGTCTGTCTTTACTCTCCTCCAGCACGCTGTGAAGTAACTATTAAATCTCTACATTTTCTATCACTGAGCTTTCCATCATCATTTTCCACTCTAAACCGGACCACTATTTCTACGACTCTTTTCTCTCAAAATAAATTTACGACACTTGTGAGCTTTTCCTTCAATTCCTGGTATGCCAATTCACACTGTGCTGTCCAGGTAATTCGATCTGGATTTCCTTTGCGTGTCAAATCAGTTAACGGTGCACATATGGAATTAAAGTTTTTGATATACTTTTGGTAGAAACCACATAATGAGACAAAGGATCTCACGTCTTTCTTGGTTTGTGGCCTCGGGGCTTTCTTTAGTTTCTCTAAATTCTTGGGGTCAGGGGTCATGTTTCCCTGATGGACTGTGTGTCCCAAGAATTCTAATTCTTTACATCCAACGCAACATTTGGTTGGTCGGGCTGTTAAATTCGCTTCTCTAAGTCGATTAAACAGCATGTTCAGAGAGTCAATGTGTTCCTCAAATGTTTCTGTTGCTATAAGGATATCATCCATGAAGTTTGTGATGCATGGATTATTCAGAGGATCCAACAATTTCCTCATCATTCTAGAGAAGACACTAGGCGCATTCTTCAATCCAAATGGCAATCTGTTAAACTCATAGTGTCCCTCTGAGGTACTAAAAGCTAGGTACGGTCTAACCTCAGGCTTTACTGGAATCTGATAGTATCCTTTGCTCAGATCCACTTTTGAGAAATATTTAGCTTTATTTAGCCGGGCAAACAACTGATTTGTATCCGGCAATGGATCCACCTGACTTTCTGTGATAGCATTCAGTCTCCTGTAATCTATACAGAGTCTATGTTCTCCAGAGGGTTTCCTTAAGAGCACCACACTGGAACTATACGAAGATTCACTGTGTGAAATTATTCCTTCCTTCAACAAATAGTCTATCTCTTCCTTCAAGGCTTTCTCCTTAGCAAAAGGAATCGAATAGGCTTTCATACAGACAGGTGTGGGGTCTATCAGTTTCATATCATATTCCAATAAGTTTGTATGCCCCGGTCGGTCCGTTAACACCTCTGTATGATCATCTAGAACCTGTTGCACTCTCTCCTTCTGATTTTTCGTTAAATGTGTACTGATTTTCACCTGTGCCGCTGTCTCACAGGGGTGTAATGGATATTCAAATGATGAAAGTGGTTCCTTTTTCATCTCCATTGCAATGGACAAGGTCAACAAGTGTGTCTCTTCCTGATTTTCTCTTTCCAAATATTTCTTCAGGAGATTCACATGATAGATTTTTTCTTTCCCCTTCTTATCTATCTTATAATTGGTTCTAGACACCTTCTCTAGAACTGTATATGGACCTTGCCATCCAATTTGTAACTTATTCTGACTACCAGGTAGAAGAAGCAGTACCTTCTCTCCCACAGCCAAATCTCTGTCTTTAGCTTTCTTGTTGTAATAGGCAGCATGTTTTTTCCTGGCTTGTCTCAAATTTTCATTGGCAAGTTTCCAGCCAGTTTTTAAACGAGTGGTCAGCTCATTCACATATTGGTATGAGGATGTAATATTTTCCTCTGCCTTTTCATCAGTCCACGTTCTTAACAGAGCTTCGAGTGGACCTTTTATTGGCCTTCCAAATAATAATGTTGCCGGGGCCATACCGGTTGAACTATGGGGTACCTCCCGATAAGCAAAGAGGGCGGCGTGAAGGTACTGGTCCCATGTATCTGGTTTTTCATGTGCCAACTTTCTCAGGATCGACATCAACGTACCATTAAATCTTTCCACTTGGCCGTTCCCTTGGGGATGGTACAGACTACAATGGAAGTGTTTGGCCTGAAAGATCCTGAAAACTTCTTCTGTTAGTTTCCCCTTGAACTGAGAGCCATTATCAGTCAAGATTTGGTTGGGAAAGCCTAACCTTGTGAAAATTGTGAGTAATGCCTCTGCCACATGTTTAGAGTCAATGGATGACAGGGCTACCGCCTCTCCCCACATAGAACAGGTGTCCACCAGAGTCAGAATGTAGCTGTTCCTCCTCTTGGTTCGAGTGAGAGGTCCCACAATGTCCACGGCAACTCTCTCAAAGGGTGTTCCCACTATGGGCATTTCCCCTAGAGTTGCTGGTGCAGTCCAATGCTTAGGTGCTACTCGTTGGCACTCTGGACAGGATTTTACATATCGTTTGATATCTTCAGTTATCCCTGGCCAGAAATAGTGACAAGCTATACGCTGTCCTGTTGCGCTGATCCCCATATGACCACTGAAGGGAATCGCATGCCCTAGTTCCAACACTTTAGTCCTATATGAAGTGGGAAGGACCAGCTGTCCGTGACCATTGGATTCAGATCCAGCCTTCCTATAAATCAACTTGTTCTTCATATAAAATTCTCCCTTGCCTGGAGGTGTATGACATTTGGGCAACTTCTTGAAACACGGCTTGAGTGTTTTGTCCTCCGCCTGTGCCTTCCTCATCTCATCTGGATGAGTATTTATTGGATTTTCCTCCTCCTTTTTGGACTGTGATCTGGTCTGCACCGTTGCCAATATCACAGGTCTCTTGGGATTCCCCAGGAAGACATATCTACACCCCAATATCAGAGGGTAGATTGGTTCATTTATCACTGCTGCTTTGATTATTCCCTCCACATATCGCGTCATGGTCGCTACTTCCTTGGTTGCAGCTTGAATCTCCACTGTTTCTGTGGTGTATTGATCTGCTTGCACCAGGTGAGAACTCACAACTGAATCATAATCTAAACCTGTATCATATAAGCACCTTATGGTGACACCATTACAGATTACATCTTCACACACTGGGGGGTGGTACGGTTCCTGTAGTTCCTCAGGTTTGACCTTTGTTCCCTTCTTCCCAGATTTCATAGCAGCAAAACGAGGAGTTTTATTCCTACAATTTTCAGTGGTATGATTGTTCATCTTACACTTTGTACACCACTTCCTTCCTTGGTTGAAAGATTTTCTTTCATCAAATTTCCTTTCATCGAATTGTGGGGTTTTATTTTTATTGTCATACCGTGGCCTATCAAACTGGTGCTTACCTTTGTTCTGATCTCTAGGATCAAATTTATTAAAGTTCTGTGGTGCCTTAAAATTATCTACCTGTTTCTTTTTATTACCTGTTACCTCTGCCTGAGCTGCCTGATACCTTTCAGCGACATTTAGTAACTCACCCAGCCTCTCTGCACCTTGTTCCATGAGAAACTTTCTCAGGTCTGGAGCCATGGACTCTCTTAATTGTTCTATAAGGATCATTTCCTTAAGATCTTGGGTTTTCCCCAGAGAAGTCCATTTCTCCAAGTATGTCTCTAACCGTGCAGAGAACTGGTGATATGTCTCACCTGACAGTAGTTTAGCATTCCTAAATTTTTTTCTATAAAATTCTCCATTCTTTTCATATCTTAACAAAAGAGCCTGCTTTAACATGTCATAATTTTCTTGATCATCTCTGCTCATTTTGGCAAAAACTTCATAAGCTGTACCACGAAGCCCTTGTGATAACTTTAAGCTCCACCTTTCTCTCTCTAACCCATACGTGGTAGCTAATAGTTCATATCTATTTAGATAGCTCTCGATATCATCTTCTTTCTCAACAAAATGATCTAAATGAAAGTTCATAGCTGAGGTTGAGGCTCCCTGACTAGCAGTGGCATCAGAGGTAAAGGGACTGGCACCATTTTCAGGAGCATGGCTTTGAAACTCAAACTCCCTTAGTCGTAGCTCATGTTCCCTTTGTAATCTCTTCTCCTCCTTTTCTGCTTCCCTTTCTGCAGTCAATCTTCTTTCTTCTGCCTCCAATGCCCTAGCCTCCTTGTCAGCCTCAATCTGCAACCTCTTAATTTCTTTTTCAGCCTCTAACTTTCTTTCAGCCTCTTTTTCTAATCTTTTTTCTTCGCGTTCAATAAATTTGTCACATTCAGTAGTGACATAAGCAATCATAACTTGCCCGTCCATTCCTAACTCTTTAGCAGCCTGCATAGCAGCAGATAGAAATTTTGCCAGGTCGGCCATTTTCTAACAGGCAAATTTATACAATGTCTAACTAAACAATTCAATCTATAACTAATTATCTAAGGACAACCACAAGCACTGAGAGCTCAACCTTATTTAATTTCCACCCAAGGATACCTTTTAATTTTTTATTCTTCCCTGAAGTGAATTACCCCCAATATATATAATAGAAGATTCAAAATCCCGGACGGGACCCCAATATATGTGGTAAGTTGGGATGTTATAAATATTTATAGGGGACTTAGTGTACTGACTGAGATCAGCTGTGAAGGTATCTGTATCTAATAAGTGTAGTGTGTTACAGATGACCTTACTTTGCTACCACATTTAGATCTCACTCAGACTTATTCTGGAATATTGTGATGACTACGTTGAATGTCTAGGGTTATGATAGTGATGAAGTGTATGTTCACAACAACCAACAGACAGATAAACACTTTAATTAAAATCCACAATACTTTACAACACTGTGACACGCACATACATAGAACACTCTATAAGACTATCTTAAATGAGTCAAGTGTTAACTTTGAAAATATGTATTAATTCCTTTCAATAATAGATATCCTGATTCAACTACAGAGTGAATCAGGAATCACAATCAAATGTAATCACAAGTTGTATGTACACAATTTAAACATAGGATCTTTGTCCTGACATATATTATTATTACAATATGTGTGTAAGTAGTGATGTAGTACTAGGAGGTAATACTGGCTTTTTAAGCTAGGTTGTTGTTTGTCATCATGACTTCATGTGTTTGATACTGGTGGAAATAATATTGGAAAGGTTCACAGTTTCTTTTATTTGAAAACAAATAACTGTCCCTCTTTATTTAATGTACAGTCAATTTTAGAGGGGGGTACACAAGATTGAGCTGCTGTGGCCAAAGAAATCTTATCTTCTGAGTGGGCGGCAGGAAAACTGTCTCCTCTGCTCGCTTGCTTCTCAGTTTTCTTGAAAAACAACACTGGTCGATATCTTGAACAAGGAGTATGCTACCAGCCTCTGGATTCAGCAAAACTCAGACCAGGTGCTGCTCTAATACTTCAGTACCACGGTCCCTGAAATAAGAAGGTTGTACCTCCTACTTCAGAACTAATTTATAATCTATTTCCACACTGAAGCACAATACATAACAAACACAGAGTTCAGCGCGGTAGGCCAACGGCTAGCTTCTCATGTAACAATATACACCAGTATTCATCTCCCTAATGGTTACAACGCCTCTGCAATTCCAGCATTAATTCCTTCTATACAATAAGATAGGTGTCATAGTACTATTTGGCAATCCCATATATGCCTATGCAGTTATACTCCTCTCCGACAAGTTTTTTTTTCATGGTGGAGCAATATCTAGGCTTTGCCTCATGTTTGCTACTGAACCACACACATACAGACGTAAATTATCAATTCACATTCAATTTTCACCTAAAAGATATCAAATATGTCTAGCTTACCACAATTCTAGGAAATATTAAACAAGTACGTTGACTGGCGATGAGTTATGGCACAATTCCGATCTGCCTCTGTCCCAGACTTTTATTAGAAAAATATGAGCTGGTTCTCAACGCACTTGCTTCTTGCAAAGTTTATTTTCAAAAGTGGCCCTGAACTGACGCTTCTAATTGACTATATCAAATGGTCTAGCCAATGAGACCATGTTTACAAAAGCCTTTGAAAAAATTTACCCTTCCTACCGTTTCCATTAACAACCAAAAATAGTATTTGCAGTCGACTAATCATGTTTCGCCTTACATATTATTCTAGCCAATCAAATCGGATCTAACGTGGTGGCCTCATTTCCCCTAAAGTAGTGTCCAAACACGCCATTATGAGCAAATATGATCCTGTGTTGTCAGACAATACCACTATAGTATTTTGGCTATAATTTGTTAATTAATAGACTATTGGCATAACACCTAACATATTCTTTGTCAGCAAGTCCTAAGGCACCCAAATATATAAGTTTAATGGAGCCAAGTGGCTTCGTTACAAATATGTATTATTCTAGGATAGTCGTGTATTTTGTTTTTTTTTATTTATTGTTTTAGAACCGCCACCTGTTCGGCCTTTTCGACTGTTCTGCCAGTATAAAGTCAGGATTTCAGACATAAAACAGTATTGTGTCATGTTTCCTAATAAGCATTAAACATGTTTTTAAAACCTTACCTCGTATTGGTAGTGTTTTTTGTCACTGTTTATTTGAAAAAAAAAGCAAGCCTGCATGCCTTTCGCGTGGGGTGGCATTAATTTTCAATCGCGAGACGACGTGGTAGTATTGCATGCGTTCCTCCGTACATCTCTCTCTCCCTCTCTCTCTCTTCTAAGCCCGTCTGTCTTTTAGTTTACGTAGTGCATAATGACATTAATGTAATATTAAATCTAGGTCATTAAGCAGTGAGCGTATCTCAAGGTTTTCTAAGAAACACAGTACCAGTTTTATTTTTAGAAACGCGTGTAGTTGATGCAGTAGGCTTTACTAGCAAACGTGAAAGCGTTATAATTATGCAGACGAAGTAGAAAAAGGGGGATCTCGAGAACAGTCATTATGGCGTTCCACGACACAGGCGTACGCCATTGTGACAGCACTGGTCTTTTACCATTCTTCTTTCCTTTTATTGAATTACTTCGTTAGGCTTTACATTTAATTTCTTATTTATATATGTGGATTAGAATGTTTCACGACAAATTCTCCCCACTTAAAACAGACATCACATGTCAGTCTATAATTCTATATACACATAGAGAAATTTAATATTATTCCTGGTGCTTACGGTGATTCTCATCACACGGATGGCGGCTTAGAAAATCCGCACCCAGGTTAGTTTTTCCAGAAATATATTCTATGCTGAACTGGAATGGCTGCAAAAGTAAGGACCATCTGAGTAACCTCGAATTTTCATGCCTAGCCTGCGCTAGAAACGACAAGGGTTTGTGATCCGTTTGCAACTTGAATGCCTTCCCATACAGATAAATATTGAATTTCTTGATCGCCCATATTACTGCAAGACATTCTTTTTCGCTAGTTGAATAATTTTTTTCAGCTTTATTCAACTTTCTGCTAGCATATGCCACTGGGGTTAATTCCCCATCCAGTGCATCTGATTTCTGTAACAGGGTCGCGCCCAACCCGATATTACTTGCATCCGTTCTCACAATGAATTCTTGACTTAAGTCAGGTAATTTCAAAATAGGTTTGCTTGTGAGCTTTTCCTTCAATTCCTGGTATGCCAATTCACACTGTGCTGTCCATGTAATTCGATCTGGATTTCCTTTGCGTGTCAAATCAGTTAACGGTGCACATATGGAATTAAAGTTTTTGATATACTTTTGGTAGAAACCACATAATGAGACAAAGGATCTCACGTCTTTCTTGGTTTGTGGCCTCGGGGCTTTCTTTAGTTTCTCTAAATTCTTGGGGTCAGGGGTCATGTTTCCCTGATGGACTGTGTGTCCCAAGAATTCTAATTCTTTACATCCAACGCAACATTTGGTTGGTCGGGCTGTTAAATTCGCTTCTCTAAGTCGATTAAACAGCATGTTCAGAGAGTCAATGTGTTCCTCAAATGTTTCTGTTGCTATAAGGATATCATCCATGAAGTTTGTGATGCATGGATTATTCAGAGGATCCAACAATTTTCTCATCATTCTAGAGAAGACACTAGGCGCATTCTTCAATCCAAATGGCAATCTGTTAAACTCATAGTGTCCCTCTGAGGTACTAAAAGCTAGGTACGGTCTAACCTCAGGCTTTACTGGAATCTGATAGTATCCTTTGCTCAGATCCACTTTTGAGAAATATTTAGCTTTATTTAGCCTGGCAAACAACTGATTTGTATCCGGCAATGGATCCACCTGACCTTCTGTGATAGCATTCAGTCTCCTGTAATCTATACAGAGTCTATGTTCTCCAGAGGGTTTCCTTAAGAGCACCACACTGGAACTATACGAAGATTCACTGTGTGAAATTATTCCTTCCTTCAACAAATAGTCTATCTCTTCCTTCAAGGCTTTCTCCTTAGCAAAAGGAATCGAATAGGCTTTCATACAGACAGGTGTGGGGTCTATCAGTTTCATATCATATTCCAATAAGTTTGTATGCCCCGGTCGGTCCGTTAACACCTCTGTATGATCATCTAGAACCTGTTGCACTCTCTCCTTCTGATTTTTCGTTAAATGTGTACTGATTTTCACCTGTGCCGCTGTCTCACAGGGGTGTAATGGATATTCAAATGATGAAAGTGGTTCCTTTTTCATCTCCATTGCAATGGACAAGGTCAACAAGTGTGTCTCTTCCTGATTTTCTCTTTCCAAATATTTCTTCAGGAGATTCACATGATAGATTTTTTCTTTCCCCTTCTTATCTATCTTATAATTTGTTCTAGACACCTTCTCTAGAACTGTATATGGACCTTGCCATCCAATTTGTAACTTATTCTGACTACCGGGTAGAAGAAGCAGTACCTTCTCTCCCACAGCCAAATCTCTGTCTTTAGCTTTCTTGTTGTAATAGGCAGCATGTTTTTTCCTGGCTTGTCTCAAATTTTCATTGGCAAGTTTCCAGCCAGTTTTTAAACGAGTGGTCAGCTCATTCACATATTGGTATGAGGATGTAATATTTTCCTCTGCCTTTTCATCAGTCCACGTTCTTAACAGAGCTTCGAGTGGACCTTTTATTGGCCTTCCAAATAATAATGTTGCCGGGGCCATACCGGTTGAACTATGGGGTACCTCCCGATAAGCAAAGAGGGCGGCGTGAAGGTACTGGTCCCATGTATCTGGTTTTTCATGTGCCAACTTTCTCAGGATCGACATCAACGTACCATTAAATCTTTCCACTTGGCCGTTCCCTTGGGGATGGTACAGACTACAATGGAAGTGTTTGGCCTGAAAGATCCTGAAAACTTCTTCTGTTAGTTTCCCCTTGAACTGAGAGCCATTATCAGTCAAGATTTGGTTGGGAAAGCCTAACCTTGTGAAAATTGTGAGTAATGCCTCTGCCACATGTTTAGAGTCAATGGATGACAGGGCTACCGCCTCTCCCCACATAGAACAGGTGTCCACCAGAGTCAGAATGTAGCTGTTCCTCCTCTTGGTTCGAGTGAGAGGTCCCACAATGTCCACGGCAACTCTCTCAAAGGGTGTTCCCACTATGGGCATTTCCCCTAGAGTTGCTGGTGCAGTCCAATGCTTAGGTGCTACTCGTTGGCACTCTGGACAGGATTTTACATATCGTTTGATATCTTCAGTTATCCCTGGCCAGAAATAGTGACAAGCTATACGCTGTCCTGTTGCGCTGATCCCCATATGACCACTGAAGGGAATCGCATGCCCTAGTTCCAACACTTTAGTCCTATATGAAGTGGGAAGGACCAGCTGTCCGTGACCATTGGATTCAGATCCAGCCTTCCTATAAATCAACTTGTTCTTCATATAAAATTCTCCCTTGCCTGGAGGTGTATGACATTTGGGCAACTTCTTGAAACACGGCTTGAGTGTTTTGTCCTCCGCCTGTGCCTTCCTCATCTCATCTGGATGAGTATTTATTGGATTTTCCTCCTCCTTTTTGGACTGTGATCTGGTCTGCACCGTTGCCAATATCACAGGTCTCTTGGGATTCCCCAGGAAGACATATCTACACCCCAATATCAGAGGGTAGATTGGTTCATTTATCACTGCTGCTTTGATTATTCCCTCCACATATCGCGTTTTCACATGTATCTTAGCGATAGGGAGTGTCATGGTCGCTACTTCCTTGGTTGCAGCTTGAATCTCCACTGTTTCTGTGGTGTATTGATCTGCTTGCACCAGGTGAGAACTCACAACTGAATCATAATCTAAACCTGTATCATATAAGCACCTTATGGTGACACCATTACAGATTACATCTTCACACACTGGGGGGTGGTACGGTTCCTGTAGTTCCTCAGGTTTGACCTTTGTTCCCTTCTTCCCAGATTTCATAGCAGCAAAACGAGGAGTTTTATTCCTACAATTTTCAGTGGTATGATTGTTCATCTTACACTTTGTACACCACTTCCTTCCTTGGTTGAAAGATTTTCTTTCATCAAATTTCCTTTCATCGAATTGTGGGGTTTTATTTTTATTGTCATACCGTGGCCTATCAAACTGGTGCTTACCTTTGTTCTGATCTCTAGGATCAAATTTATTAAAGTTCTGTGGTGCCTTAAAATTATTTACCTGTTTCTTTTTATTACCTGTTACCTCTGCCTGAGCTGCCTGATACCTTTCAGCAACATTTAGTAACTCACCCAGCCTCTCTGCACCTTGTTCCATGAGAAACTTTCTCAGGTCTGGAGCCATGGACTCTCTTAATTGTTCTATAAGGATCATTTCCTTAAGATCTTGGGTTTTCCCCAGAGAAGTCCATTTCTCCAAGTATGTCTCTAACCGTGCAGAGAACTGGTGATATGTCTCACCTGACAGTAGTTTAGCATTCCTAAATTTTTTTCTATGAAATTCTCCATTCTTTTCATATCTTAACAAAAGAGCCTGCTTTAACATGTCATAATTTTCTTGATCATCTCTGCTCATTTTGGCAAAAACTTCATAAGCTGTACCACGAAGCCCTTGTAATAACTTTAAACTCCACCTTTCTCTCTCTAACCCACACGTGGTAGCTAATAGTTCATATCTATTTAGATAGCTCTCGATATCATCTTCTTTCTCAACAAAATGATCTAAATGAAAGTTCATAGCTGAGGTTGAGGCTCCCTGACTAGCAGTGGCATCAGAGGTAAAGGGTCTGGCACCATTTTCAGGAGCATGGCTTTGAAACTCAAACTCCCTTAGTCGTAGCTCATGTTCCCTTTTTAATCTCTTCTCCTCCTTTTCTGCTTCCCTTTCTGCAGTCAATCTTCTTTCTTCTGCCTCCAATGCCCTAGCCTCCTTGTCAGCCTCAATCTGCAACCTCTTAATTTCTTT
The DNA here is from genome assembly GCA_024509875.1 of Oreohelix idahoensis. NCBI lineage: Eukaryota > Metazoa > Mollusca > Gastropoda > Stylommatophora > Oreohelicidae > Oreohelix > Oreohelix idahoensis. The sequence goes on from JAMPIV010002454.1 coordinate 108,255, forward strand.
TTCAGCCTCTAACTTTCTTTCAGCCTCTTTTTCTAATCTTTTTTCTTCGCGTTCAATAAATTTGTCACATTCAGTAGTGACATAAGCAATCATAACTTGCCCGTCCATTCCTAACTCTTAAGCAGCCTGCATAGCAGCAGATTGAAATTTTGCCAGGTCGGCCATTTTCTAACAGGCAAATTTATACAATGTCTAACTAAACAATTCAATCTATAACTAATTATCTAAGGACAACCACAAGCACTGAGAGCTCAACCTTATTTAATTTCCACCCAAGGATACCTTTTAATTTTCAATAATAGATATCCTGATTCAACTACAGAGTGAATCAGGAATCACAATCAAATGTAATCACAAGTTGTATGTACACAATTTAAACATAGGATCTTTGTCCTGACATATATTATTATTACAATATGTGTGTAAGTAGTGATGTAGTACTAGGAGGTAATACTGGCTTTTTAAGCTAGGTTGTTGTTTGTCATCATGACTTCATGTGTTTGATACTGGTGGAAATAATATTGGAAAGGTTCACAGTTTCTTTTATTTGAAAACAAATAACTGTCCCTCTTTATTTAATGTACAGTCAATTTTAGAGGGGGGTACACAAGATTGAGCTGCTCTGGCCAACGAAATCTTATCTTCTGAGTGGGCGGCAGGAAAACTGTCTCCTCTGCTCGCTTGCTTCTCAGTTTTCTTGAAAAACAACACTGGTCGATATCTTGAACAAGGAGTATGCTACCAGCCTCTGGATTCAGCAAAACTCAGACCAGGTGCTGCTCTAATACTTCAGTACCACGGTCCCTGAAATAAGAAGGTTGTACCTCCTACTTCAGAACTAATTTATAATCTATTTCCACACTGAAGCACAATACATAACAAACACAGAGTTCAGCGCGGTAGGCCAACGGCTAGCTTCTCATGTAACAATATACACCAGTATTCCTCTCCCTAATGGTGACAACGCCTCTGCAATTCCAGCATTAATTCCTTCTATACAATAAGATAGGTGTCATAGTACTATTTGGCAATCCCATATATGCCTATGCAGTTATACTCCTCTCCGACAAGTTTTTTTTTCATGGTGGAGCAATATCTAGGCTTTGCCTCATGTTTGCTACTGAACCACACACATACAGATGTAAATTATCAATTCACATTCAATTTTCATCTAAAAGATATCAAATATGTCTAGCTTACCACAATTCAAGGAAATATTAAACAAGTACGTTGACTGGCGATGAGTTATGGCACAATTCCGATCTGCCTCTGTCCCAGGCTTTTATTAGAAAAATATGAGCTGGTTCTCAACGCACTTGCTTCTTGCAAAGTTTATTTTCAAAAGTGGCCCTGAACTGACGCTTCTAATTGACTATATCAAATGGTCTAGCCAATGAGACCATGTTTACAAAAGCCTTTGAAAAAATTTACCCTTCCTACCGTTTCCATTAACAACCAAAAATAGTATTTGCAGTCGACTAATCATGTTTCGCCTTACATATTATTCTAGCCAATCAAATCGGATCTAACGTGGTGGCCTCATTTCCCCTAAAGTAGTGTCCAAACACGCCATTATGAGCAAATATGATCCTGTGTTGTCAGACAATACCACTATAGTATTTTGGCTATAATTTGTTAATTAATAGACTATTGGCATAACACCTAACATATTCTTTGTCAGCAAGTCCTAAGGCACCCAAATATATAAGTTTAATGGAGCCAAGTGGCTTCGTTACAAATATGTATTATTCTAGGATAGTCGTGTATTTGTTTTTTTTTATTTATTGTTTTAGAACCGCCACCTGTTCGGCCTTTTCGACTGTTCTGTCAGTATAAAGTCAGGATTTCAGACATAAAACAGTATTGTGTCATGTTTCCTAATAAGCATTAAACATGTTTTTAAAACCTTACCTCGTATTGGTAGTGTTTTTTGTCACTGTTTATTTGAAAAAAAAGCAAGCCTGCATGCCTTTCGCGTGGGGTGGCATTAATTTTCAATCGCGAGATGACGTGGTAGTATTGCATGCGTTCCTCTGTACATTTCTCTCTCTCTCTCTTCTAAGCCTGTCTGTCTTTTAGTTTACGTAGTGCATAATGACATTAATGTAATATTAAATCTAGGTCATTAAGCAGTGAGCGTATCTCAAGGTTTTCTAAGAAACACAGTACCAGTTTTATTTTTAGAAACGCGTGTAGTTGATGCAGTAGGCTTTACTAGCAAACGTGAAAGCGTTACAATTATGCAGACGAAGTAGAAAAAGGGGGATCTCGAGCAGTCATTATGGCGTTCCACGACACAGGCGTACGCCATTGTGACAGCACTGGTCTTTTACCATTCTTCTTTCCTTTTATTGAATTACTTCGTTAGGCTTTACATTTAATTTCTAATTTATATATGTGGATTAGAATGTTTCACGACAGAAGCTAAAGACTCATGAACATTGGATAATGCTGGAACATCTGCTTATGAAGAAAAAGAAAGAAGGAATGCTTCGTGATGACAGGAAAAACTGAAGGAAAAAGAGACAGAGGATGACAATGAAAGAATATACTGGACAGCATGACATAATGGCATGTGAATAGCATGGTAGCATGACATAATGGCATGTGAATAGCATGGTAGCATGACATCATGGCATGTGAATAGCATGGTAGCATGACATCATGGCATGTGAATAGCATGGTAGCATGACATCATGGCATGTGAATAGCATAGTAGCATGACATCATGGCATGTGAATAGCATGGTAGCATGACATCATGGCATGTGAATAGCATGGTAGCATGACATCATGGCATGTGAATAAGAACTGATAAATATTACATGATTGCCTAAGGCAGGGGTTCTCAACTTTGTTTTGCTCATGGCCCCAGTTAGAGCCTCATTTACCCCTGTGCCCCCCTCAAAGTCGCTGTTAGCTGGAAAAAATTGAACTTTACCATCTTACTGTGGCCCTCAAGAAATATGGTATGACCCACGTTGAGACCAACTGGCCTAAGGTACCAGGCATGGTACTTAAAGAAGAAAAACAAGAATAACAATTTATTTAATTCAATTCAAATTCACTTGTGTTATATTTCAGTTTAATTATTGTTTTAAAACATTTGCAATATTTACATCAACATTATTTCATTTATAAAACCATGTTAACATAATCATATAAACATTACACAAAAACAGTTTTTGAACAAAATTCATTCATATTATAACCAAACAGAATTCACGAATACATTGTACAGTAGTGTAGTGTGAAGACTATTCAGATGGAACTCAATTACAACGCTACGTAGCAAGTATTTTCTTGATAATAAACAGAGGTTAAAAACTATCAGTGGTTTAAAAGTAAGATGAACATTCATAAACTGTAAAAACCTCTAGTTATTACAATTTAACGTTATACCTGCTTGTCGCATTTCAATAAAACTTTGACTTTGTGCACAAAATGACATAACTGGATATTTGTATGGCAGTATGGCATGTGACAACCAGCTAATGCCTAAGTGAAGAAATCTAACCAATGCAGTTGTGGTCACGCTCAAGAAATACAATAACACTTACATCACCTTAGTACTGCGTTACTCCATCTTCACTTTTGGTCAATAATTACCTAAGACCATAAATCGACATATTATAGTTTAATCTAACATCCTACACAATATCTTAAAGTTAACTGCTTGGATCATCTTGAAAAATTTCATTTTAATGTGATATATCCTTCTTTTCAACTAGTAACTCAAAAACTTGGAACACGTTTTTCTAAAAAACTAGCTGAAATGGAAATAGAACATAGTAGTAGTACCAGGATGATGAATTTACTCTGCATACAGGGTGTCTCTTGTAAGACAAAGAATAGGACAACTGTACCTCATGCATGTCGTACAAGGTGACTAATATGAGGTTGTATATGAGGATGGCAACCTCATCATGTAACACAAATTGCTACAGAACCACTGCTACAAAAACATGTGAATGCTTGGTGCAGACTTCCTTCAAGTGGACCAACCTCATAGGAAGCAAAAAGGAAAATTATGATGATGATGATGATGAGTAAGACTCCATATACAATATGAATGAAAAATAATAATGGACTATGTGACACTTCATATCACCAATACTGGAATAAAATAACATAAACATAATGTTAAAAAAGACAGCACGCTGTACCATTGCCAACATTCTGCTTTGTAATCAAGACTTGAAGCTGTAAGCAGCACTCGTAGCAAACACTACAATAGAATGTGTTATTTTTAATACATCACACCTTAGTATCAAATAAAAAACCAACAAGTTACAGACTTTCATAAACGGTTGTTTGCAAATAAGAGAAGAATTGAAATGGTATGACATGAACGTGGAAATAATGGAAAGAACCCGATAAAGAACACTGGAACTGACATGAGCAAAAGTACTAAAGCATGTAACCTGACAGGCATATATTGAGGAGATAAGTTTACAACAGATTAAGGAAGTCCTTGTTTGGGAGTCATGAGTGTAAGAGAACAGAGGAAGACTAAAAAAACTCTTGGATAAGAAAGGGGTTAAATAGACATGGAAAGACCTTGAACGGATGGCACAAGACAGGCTTGGCATGAATTTGTTGAATGTTATTGTTGATCAGAATCGACGTCATTGCACTTCGAGCAATCCCATAGGTGCTTAGTCTCCCTCGGCTGATGTTGAAGGGTATGAATGGTAATTGTTCCTGCTGCGTGATGGTTGCATACAGCCATCCCTGCTGGTCTTACGTTTGATGCCAAATTCCAGTAATCCTCGCCTTGATGATTCATCGATTGCAGTGCCATTCTCTAATAGGTGATCATTAATTGCCCTCAGTATCTCTCCCTTATCCATATCCAATGCACCTTCTGTGGGTGCTCTTGAAGCTAGTCTATCAGTTCTTTCATTGCCGCATACCATTGCATGACCAGGACAGTAGATCTACACCAGTTCCTGAAGGTTTAAAGCTTCTATGGAGGTTTTCCATCCATGTCAGAGCCATCCCCTTTGGATCATCCGAAGCTTGAGTTGTGAGTCTGATACAATAACTGCCCTTGTTAATGAAGTTTCTGACAGCCACCCTAAGGCTGCAGTAGCTGCCTCTACCTCAATTCTTATGCTGTAAGCCCCTCTATGTTTAGCGATGATTCTGCCCTTTACTCTAGCAGAGAAGCCCCACCCAGATTTCTCGCTATGAATTACAGACCCATCAGTGTAAACAACTGCATCATCATCCCAAGCATGATTATTTATCAGCTGATCAATTTCAAGTTCTGCCTGCCCATTGCTAAAGTTCTGTACTCTCTACAAGGCTGATGATGACTAGCTGGTAGTTTGTCCAGTTCTCACCTGACTTACTCCACTCTTCTCCCTTGAAAATATTTTCAACTGTGGTCACCTGTCTAATAGTTGCCTCTTTTTATTATTGCTCCTTTGATGTCAGCTATGTTCCCATGCAGGGGATGCTTTTTGTTTGTGGTTACTCGCACATAAGCTTTTGCCTGGACCATCACATATCTGGACCTAACTGATAGCAATCCAAGCATGTGCCACATCGTCACAATGGGGGTATCTCGCATACAGCCCAAGACTGTATGCACTCTTTCATTTTGAATGCGTTCCAGTAGTTCACATTGTGATACTGACAGCATGTGTTATTCCTAGGCCATACTCGATTGCAGACATGACCAGCTGATGACACAGTTCTCTGCTCCAGGTGTGCTGCAGTCACTGTTTTTAGGGTTGTCAGACATCTCTTGCACTTCTGTATGATGTAATCAACATGGTACTTGTATGATAACCCGCGATCGAATGTTATTTCAACTTGTCTTTCCTTTCAATTTTTATGGATTTATTCAAGAAGTACCACAGCACACAGGTTTTGTTGGGATTGACCTTGGAAATGGTTTCCTTGCACCATTTAGAAACTGCTTGAAGAGTTTTATGTATGCTTTTAACCATTTCTTGTCTATCTTAACCAGTCCTGTAAATGAGCAAGTCATCAATAAAAATTAATGTTTGTCCCAAACCTGTTGATTGAATTGCAGCTATTTTTGGTGCATATATGTTAAACAGCACCAGTGATAAAGGAGAACCTGGGGTAACCCTGGGCAAGTGTGCACTGGTTCTGATGTCCATGTTCCCAAGTAAAATGCAACTGATCCCTCCATCCACCTTGTTCACTAAGGGTTTACACCACATGCCATTACACAGTCCATGTTACTTTCATTGGTCTATAACTGCCCAGGGTATCAGGGAGGATGTGTGAATTTTTTAGGTGGTCAATTAATTGTCTCGCCACTATCTTCTCCAGTAATTTACCGTAGACATTCTGTAATTTGATGATTCGATAGCTGCTAAGCAGTGTGGGATCTTTAGCAGGTTTAGGAAGTGACTATAGGTAACTATGTCGCCAGTCTTCCGGCACCTCAGCATTCTGTATACTGGAATTGAAATCCCTCACTACATTCATAATGCCATCAGGACCTGGGGCAGTGTTTCTACTGGTTTTTAAAGTATACATAACGTCTTCATCAGATATGAGGTTGAAATATATCTTGCCTCTGATGTCATTTTCCAGTACACGGTTCTTAATCTCTTGACGGGCAGCTTTATCACACTGAGTGATATACTGACTGAGTAGTGCACGTCTTTTTTTCTTCATCGGTATTTAGACTTATTCTTGTGGAGCTCAGAATATTAGACATGGTCTGGCATATATTTTTCTTTTAATTCGTGGATGTTAGGACCAGAATTTCTGTAGGGTTTTTTCCGTGCTTACCTGTGTCTCGAAGGCCTCCCACACTTTGTCCTTGGCTTCTTTTGCAAAGCTCTTGAAACTATTGATGGCTTTCTGTTTTTTCTCCATCTCTTAAACCCCACCATTATTCATGTACTTCTCTTTTGTGCTTTCCTCCATTCCTTTGTCGTTTTTTTCCTTTTCTAACCATTCTTTTTCCATAGCCTCATTCCACCAGGGTGGATGGTTGTAAGGTCTTTTTCCTGACATTTTAACGCAATATGTGTACAAGGTTATTACAGTCATGTGAGCCTGCAGGGTACTTGAAAGTGTGTTTAGGTTTCCTGTGTCTGGTGGTCCTTCCCTTCGCAATGAGGATGACACAAGGTAGAGGAAAGTCTATGCTCCTAATGGAGTTGACTGGCAGTGAATGAATGGAGCATAAAAGGTAGATTATGAGGACAGTAGACAAGGTCGGCCACGTTGCCAGATTGGTTATCAATATTTTGTTAAGCTAGCCTTAACCTAACCTCCCAACCTTGTTGGTTATATATCCAACCTAGATCTAACCCTTTCCTTCTTGGAGGTCCATGTCGGCGATCACTTTTCTACTTGTAACTTTCATGGGATTTCAATGCTGTTGTGCTATTTTTCCAACAAAATCCTGATTTCTTCGTCAATTACCAAAGATAATGATTTCCCACTGCCATAATTATATATATTTGTAATTTCTGTTTGGAGCATTAATCATACAGTTATAGCAGAATTACTGGTGTGCAATTCATAATTTATTATAAAGACACTAGTTTACATGGCAATTCCAGAGTATCTTGCCCGTGTTGCTACAGTTATGAATTTCTGAGGGTTTCCTATTTGTGGTAAGATCAACTCAATATGGAGAAGAGAACTTAAGCAGCAATAATGACAAAGAAGATGGAAAGATAGCTTAGAACTGATATACTTAGAGAGATCTAGTTGAATGCCATGCTCCTGAGGTATCTCAAAATATACATCTATCTCAGAATTATGACTGAATGCTTTGTATTTCCTGTAAGATCAATTGAACATACAGAAAGGAACTTAGGTAGGAATAAGGTCAAAGAAGATGGAAAGATAGCTAGGAACTGATATACTTAGGGAGATCTAGCTGAATGCCATGCTGCACAGGCAGCTGATAGATAATGAATGAACATTTTAATATCTCAGAATTATGACTGAAGGTTTCCTATTTAACAGTCCAAGTTGCAATGGTCTGCAGAATGGGAGAAAACTGGCCACCACGACAAACACGCAAAACCAACAGCCAAGGATCCAGAGTTTGCTGGGAGGACAACATTAGACAATTTATGAATGACCAATGACTGGACTGGAACCAGGCCAAAAGGAAGACAGTCGATGGGATAGCATGGCACTCTCTCTGGCTAACCTCTACACCCCAGGAAGAAAAGGAATGATTAAGTAAGTAAGTAATAGGTTTTCTAATTCCTGTAAGATCAGCGTAGTAAGGAGAACTCAGACAGGAATAAGGACAAAGAAGACGGAAAGATAGTTTAGAACTGACATACGTCAGGAGATCTAGCTGAATGCCATGCTGAATAGGGAGCTTAAAGATAAATGAAAATTTTAATATCTCAGAATTATGACTCAAGGTATTTCATGTAAGATCAATTTAATATGGAGATAAGAACTTAGGTAGGAAAAACGAACAAAGAAGGTGGGAGATAGTTTAGGACTGGGTAATATCGCGTTGACGCTGATGGCTCCGCATGTAGTTTTGTACGATTTAGTTAGGTTAGGGTTTCTGCACCAGAGGACAATATGCAGAGCCAAAGCGTTTTAACTTTATCGAATCCTCCGGTTGATGTGACGACGCCGAGCCGAGGGTTACAGTATAGATGTAAATGCAGAAACCATAAACCTAACAGTAAATCGTACGAAACTACATGCGGAGCCGTCGCCAAACATCAATGCGATATTACCTAGGACTGATATACATAGGGATATCTAGCTGAATACCATACCAGAAATACATGAATCGAGAAATACAATAAAACTAGTAAGACCCCATATAGTTTTAGTGGGTTCTTATTAGACAAAGAAAGAATAGAACTACTGCTCACAAAGACGTCGTACAAGGCGGCAAATATGAAACTAATCAGGGAATTGATCGGTAAATGTGAAGAATTTCTAATAAAGTGAAGCATGTTAAATAAAATGTGTCATAAATACTCTTTACTGGCCATGATTTTGCAGCGGTCGGAACTGACATTACAAACCCTCTTCAGTTTTAGATGTGCTTCAAACATGCTGATGTATTATACACAGCATATGCACCAAATTGGACGTATAGTTTTCAGGGATCTCTGAGGAAACGAAGCAGGAGTAGGGATACTGTTACCTCAAGCATGTCATAAGAGGCTGCTACTATTAGGTTATGCATGGGACTAGCAGCCTCATGTGTAAAACAAGCTGCTATAGAAACCAGTGTTGCAAAAGCAAATGAATTCTGCACTTTGGTGCAGGCTTTTTTGCAAAGGGTCAGCTGAAGTGGTTGTTCCATGCTCCATAAGGAGTGAAACGGGAAAAGGAGAAGATTTAGTGAGCCTTCTTCTTGTTGCCCTTTCTCGCTTCTTATTAAGAATCGGTGTAACATACCAAAAGATCTCCCAAACCCAAATCTGCCACAGGATATGTGAATTAGTGGTTCTAACAAAGGGACATAAGCAGTGGAAGTGGAAATGAGCTCCCCTTGCAATAAATGTGTGTAATAGAAACCAGTTCTGCAATAATGTGAATATTTAGGTGCAAGCTTCTTGTAAGAAGAACAGGTGCAATGATGGCACCATGCTCCATAAGGAATGAAAAGGGAAATGATGATATGCACCAATGCAATATTTTTCAAATATAGTAAGTTAATGCACACCAGCATGAACACATCAGTGTGTTTAATAATATTATGTACATGTATACATAAGTAACAATGAGGTAACACAGGTTATGCGTGTACATATCATTTGTGCAGAAACTGCTAAATACAATATGACATAAGACTATTCCAAATTTTGTGCCTTTCAGTAGCAAATAATACAGCACTACGAGAAAAAAAGAATAAATGAAAAAGTAATATTTGATACTTATCTAAGTATCATAAAATGACAATATAACAATACTTATCCGATTAAGTATCATTTAATATAAAGAGATGATATCAAATTGCCAAGAGCCAGAAAAGGACAGTGACTGATGATGTTGACTAGATAAACAAGGAAATCTCTTGGTATAATGATGCACCGAATGGAGTTGCACCATTAGGCATGTGGGATAGAAAGAGTTAAATGCTAAAACTATTTCAACTTAAGCTAAATGACTCTTCACAGAACACTGTTACTAACAAACATAGATTTAATGTATTTTGAATTTATCTAAAATGAAACAGACGTGAAACAGAAATCAAGAAGAGAATAGGAATGGCCAAAGCTACATTCAACAACATGAGACAAATACTGACATCTATACATTTAACCCACAAATTAAAACTAAGAACCATCAAGTGTTACACATATACATCATTACTATATGGTGCAGAAACATAAACAATGAAGAAATTGGAAGAAATAATTGAAGCACATCTCATGGAAAGAGAAGAAAACAAATAAATAGGTCCTAGAAAACTTAGGTAGGAAGAGAGAATTAAAGAAGGAGATAAAAATTAGACAGTTAAAATATTTTGGCCTAGTAAAAAGACATAACACTTTACTTGAAGACCATAATAGAAGGAAGAGTTAAAGGAATCATGCAAGGAGAAGACAGTGCTATAAGTGCAAAGATAACATCAAGACAAGAGACAGAAAAGAGTCTATCAGAGTGCACCATCAAGACAAGAGACAGAAAAGAGTCTATCAGAGTGCACCATCAAGACAAGAGACAGAAAAGAGTCTATAAGAGTGCACCATCAAGACTAGAAATAGAAGACGCTGGAGATCCATTGCAGCTGACCTTCATTGCAGAGATGGTAGCTGATGATGAATTTATCTAAAGAAAATACCTTCTTCAAAAGTCAATAAATTAGAATACTTTGGCACAGTAATACATCGGCTGGAAGCAGTGGTGGTCTTAGGCAGAGGCAGGGCCTCATTCACAAACTTTTGCTTGTCGATAAAACCAGGAATTTATTTAAAAGGGGCCTCACACAAGTTCATGCTTGTCTAGGGTTCACACAACCTAACACCACCACTACTGGTTGGAAGATAGATCTCAGAGGTCAAGAGTAGAAAAGTCAGGTGGTCTCTAAGAAGACAAAGAATAAACAAGATTACTGCTACCTCATGCATAACATAGAAGATGACTAATGTGATGTTGACAACCTCATTATGCAAAACAAGTTGCTACAGAAACCATAGCTGCAGCAGCTTATGCATATATACAGGCTTCCCTGAAGGAGCCATTGCTGCAATGGTGGCTCCTTGCTCTGTAAGACGAAAAAAAAAAGGAAATCAATTAAAACATAAATCAATGGCAAGCAAGGACCGCAACCCAATGTTCTACAGCAAATAAAAAAGGAAACCTCATAATATAAAACACATAGCTTCAGAAACCACCTCTACAAGTGCTCAGGGATTTTGACGCAGGCTTCCTGCAAGGGTTGGGGGGGGGGGGGGGGGGGGGGGGGGGGGGGGGGGGGGGAGCTGCAGTGGTGGCTGCATGCTCCATAAGGAACAAATATGGAAAAGACAAATGATATGAAAAGGATGGATGGTGTATCCAAATTTTGAATATAGTATTGTATTTACAATAGATTCAAATACCTGGGCACATTAATAACATTGGATGGAAGATGCATCTCAGTAGTGAAGAGCAGAATAGCTCAGGCAAAAATAGCATTTTATAAAATTAAGAATATTTTATGCAACAACTCATTGTCAATGGAAGTAAGCAAAAAGAGTGCTTCAGTGTTACATAGAACCAATCCTCACATTTGGAAGTCAGTCAAGGACAATTAGTAAACAAGTAGGAAAAGCACTAGGGGTCACAGAGTTGTGGTTTTACAGATGAATGTTAAAAAAACCCTAGACAGCTAAACTGAGTAATGAGGATGTCCTGAAAGAGGCCATTGTGCCAGGGAAGATTATTCCTCAGGTTAGAAGGAAGCAATCCTCTTTCTGTGGGCATGTTATGAGAAGAAGAAAAGACAGAGGATGACAAAGAGAGTAGATTCTGGACAGTCTGACGTCATGGCATGGAAAGAAGTCAACAACAGAATTGATCAATGATACTGTATACAGGAAGTTGTGGAGAAACATGATCACCTATGCATGGTACTTGAAGAAGAAGAAGATAAATTACAACAGTATATTTATGTGCTGCATTATACAGAATTCAAATACTAAGCGTATATAATGTACAGTGAACATATATTTGAAAGAAACAACTGTAAGCACTAAGACATGAGAGGAATACTAGTTTTTATTTCACACGGGTGAAAAGAAGAGATCAGAGTTTAATTTTCCAGCTGAGAACAGGCCATGCCCCCATCAATAAACATTTAAATAGAATAGACCCACTACGTGAACCAAACTGTAGGCACTGCCACCATCACGAGGAATCATTTGAACACCTATTGTTACAGTGCTCAAGACTAACTGACCTGTGACACCAGCTACTCCCATCGCACCCAACCATCCACAATACACTCTACACATCATCACAACAATTAAGGAAGACTTGTACCTTTGTCAGAGAGGCAATGGGCTGTCAAGAGCTATCTGCTCACAGCTAAAGGAATTATATCATCATCATCATTTCACACGGGATTGATATCAAGCTAAAATAATGTATATATAATGTAGCTGTAGCTGGTCCCATAACACAAATCATGCACGAGCATTAACATGCCCTTGCAGCAATGGTTTCTGTGGGAATTTGTTTAACATAATGATGAGTATTTGTGTACTATTATGTTAAAATGCTGTCTTACACTTTATGACACCACTGTTTCTAACTCACGTTCTTAATGACATTACACTGCAATTATTTTACATATGAAATCACACGGTTATTTTACATTTGCACATTCATATATTTTACACTTAGCGATATCACAGTTGTGTCAAATTACAAAGGATATCACATTATATCTTATACTGGATGATAACACACTGTAATAATTTTTACAAAGCATATTACATAACAAAATACTTGTCATCACAAGAAATGTATACATAATTTGATTTAGCAACAATTTCACTTCAAGATTTTCCAAGCCATGTAAGGAGAGAACAAGAAAGTATTCAGTGGGGTACTGGAAGATGAGACAGGTCTATATTTCGGAGCTGGCATTTGCTGATGATGTTGCCCTGATTGCTAAATCAGAGGCACATCTCCAATCCAACTTGCAAGTCTGGAAGGAAGAGCTGGAGAAGAGAGGGATGGTCATAAGCAGCTCTAAAACAAAATCCATGGTGATATCACGAGAAGAAAGAAAACATCAGATTAAGTTGGGAGAACAGGTCCTGGAGCAGGTCGACCACTTTAAATATCTCGGAGCTATTATAGACCGAAAGGGAGGTATCAAAGAAGAGTTGGCCACTCGAAAAGCAGCGGCTGGGAGACTTTTTCAGGCCATAAATCGTGGATTCCTCAGCAAGAAAGAGGTTGGTAAGAAAACGAAGATGGCTGTATACCGCTCCACCTATGTCCCAGTTTTGACATATGGATGCGAGTCGTGGGCAATGACTACAACCCACAAAAGCCAGATCCAAACCTCAGAAATGAGGTATCTGAGGAAAGTGGTTGAAGTAACAAGAAGAGACATGGTCCGCAACCAGACGATACGTCAAGGCCTGAAATCCCATCCGCTGCAGACCCAAATAGAACAGTCCCAACTAAGATGGTTTGGCCATGTCTGCAGAATGGGAGAAGATCGGCTACCACGACAAGCATGGGAAACAAAGAGCCAGGGATCCAGACCTCCAGGACGACCCAGAGTTCGCTGGGAGGACAACATTAGACAATCTTTGAAGGACCGAGGACTAGAATGGAACCAGGCCAGGAAGAAGACAGCTGATAGAATGGTCTGGCGCTCTCTCTTCCAAACCTCTACACCTCACGGTAGAAGGGGAACGACTAAGTAAGTAAGTAAGTAAGATTTTCCAAGCAACAAAATATTACAATAAAAATTATAAAATACATCTCTTATCACATGCTGAAGTGTTTATACAGGTCTACAATTCTTTCTCTGATACAGAAATATTCTGAAAATCAAAAGTTCTTTTAGGCTACCTTTTTAACCACAATTTGGATAATTTCTGACTATTTAGGGTGAATTTGGGCTATTTTTGAACACAGTTTGGGTGACCTGGGCCAATTTAGGCAATTCTGGGAAATTCAGACTACTTTTCGAACACGATTTGAGTGACATTTGAAAACCGTTTCCAAAACAAAGCTGTCCCCAATGATTTCGACTAAAAACATTACAGATCTGCAGTAACAAAATGTGAAGATATTTCACAAAATCAGTGACACATCTGGATTCTGAGATATTTTATGGCACGCTCGAGGAAGTAGGGGTCTTACTGTTCCTTGGTAACATCAGAGACCCCCCCCCCCCGTGGTCCACATGGGGATTGTATGTTCTATAGGGAATGAAAAGGACAGAAGATGAATAATAATATAAGCGAAGCAGAAGAAGAGAAGGACTACTGCTCCTAAGTGGTGACTAATGTGAAGGTTGTGAATGTGGCTGGCAACCTCATCAAGTAAAACTTCATCTTCGTACACTCTCAGACGTCCACTTGAATGTTCTCAAAGAAAGCAGTAGTCAGTTTGAGGCTAATTGAATCCCCGTAAAGCTTTTCCACGTAAGGAGCTGGCGTCGGCCATATGCGCTTTATCAAGTAAAACAAACTGCAACAGAAACTACCACATTGGTGCAGGCTTTCTGCAAGAAGACATGCTGTCCTGTGCCATCAGTTCAAGGTCGTTCCACGTCTGTGTATGCTTTGTATTAAACAATTTAGCACTGTACTGTTCTATGATCCATATTTAACAATTTAGCATTGTTCTATGATCCATATTAAACAGCACTAATCTATGCTCCATACTAAACAATGTAGCACTGTTATAGGCTCAACATGTAACACATTTAGCAGTGTTATATGCTCCATATTAACAAATTTAGCACTGTTATTTGCTCCATATTAAACAATTTAGCACTGTTATATGCTCCATATTAAACAATTTAGCACTGTTATATGCTCCATATTAACAAATTTATCACTATTATATGCTCCACATTAAAAAAAACTTAGCTTTGTTATACACTCGACATTAAAAAATTTAGCAATATTTATTACTCTACATTAAAACAATTTAGCATTACTTTCCATAAAAATTTCTGATGAAATTTTTATCACTAGGACTTTATTAAAATTCCAAGCACTGGTCCTATAACTAAATATTTTGTACGACAATTCAAGCCCTACTACTTTCAGTAAACATTTCAAATGAACAGTTGTTTAGTCTTCTGGTTTATTTTTGCTCATTAAGGAGACAAGGCTACCGTTGCTGCTGACCTCACTACTTTCAAGAATATTTCATACCAAGAATTCAGTACTAATTTAAGGAGAAATTTATGTGAAGAATTCATCATAACTATTTCAGTAAATATTTCATATTAAAAATTCAGTACACTTTACTGATGAAAAATTAAGAGGACCACTTTAACTCTCTGACACCAGAGCAGCACTAACCTCTTCACACTTATTGTATTATTGTTGAGTGTTGCTTGTTTGTCAAATAACAGATATAGAAATGCATCTGTCTAATCCAGTCCATGTTTTAAAACCATTCTTGTAATGTTCAAGCAATAATCCTGAGTGTAGTTAAATGACACGTGCATGTGTTTTTGCTGATTATTATCATACTTGTGTGATGAATTATCATTCTTGTGTGATGAATCATTATACTTGTGGATGAATCAATGCTTTTGGTTAACGCTGGAAAAATACGGCAAGGCATACACTTTCAAACTGAAGGCATCCTAGGCGAATGAATGCATCAACACCATTATGTGTACTTAAAGACATAACTGTTGGTGATGTGTTTGATACTTACAGTCAGTCTGTCATGAAATGCTGGAAGTGTCAGAGAAATGTCACACACCAGACTTAGTTAAAGCATGGGCCCAGCCGCAGCCTGGCCTATCGAAAGGCAAAAGAACTACACTTACAGATACATCTGATGATTGGTCACAGAATTCTACTATATAGGTGGTATATACTTTCACTAATAACTCAGATCTAAAGATCTTTTATATTTGGACACGCGATCTAATATAACCGACTAGGTTGAACAGATGCGATTCACCAAAACAAGGCAAAATTGTATTTAAAAGTAAACAACAAATCTACTGAAACTTCAGACAACTAATCAAATTAGATTATTTGATTGCTAAAACTGCTAAAACTATGAAAAGTTTTTATGTAATATTATTGTAGATTATTTGTTGGAAAATGACAAAATACTAAACTATATACTTTGTGATTATTTTTAAGCAACCATAGTTAAAATGGTGTGAATTTCATACAAAACTTAGCTAAAGTCAGTGCTATATTTTGTCATAAATGAATTAACGTTGTTTTTAAGGCCATCATATATGCAGGACTTGGAGCTCATATAAAGTACCAAATTGATGACAATTGATAAAATCTGCTTTCTAAACTACTAAAAGCAAAATAAAATCATTGGTTGGACAAATGAAAGCCTGAGACAACATAAAATTCCTGTATAAATTTGTATTAAATAAAAATAATGAAAATAGAATGAGATAAAACTACTGTTGTTTCATTGTCTGCCAAGTTCTGAAAATAAAATGTCATGAGGCTGTCACCATCATCACACCATGCAAGAAGACATATGTGATCACATCTCTCCATAACTTCCTGTTCCCACTGCTGTGTTTTAAAATCTTCTGCTGACTTCTTTCCAGACCATGAAGTTTAGCTATCAATTATCTTCTCTCTTTATCATTCTCTTTATCTTTTTGCATACATTTTTTAACAAGGTATTCCAGCTTTCCTTTTTTAACAATATGGCCAAAGAAAGTGGCTTCCTTGTGATATGGACAATAAGATTTCTTTGTGTACTGACTTCTTTCAGGGCATCCTCATAACTCTATTTAGCTGTCAACGGAATTCTTTAACATGCTGTAAAACCACATCTCTGTGGCCTCCATGGATTTTTCTTGGTGTACTGAATGCCCATGATTTACTTTCATATCATATGATCAGTTCTATGTAACACCAAGGAACTCACTTTCATCCTTCTATTGTCAATAATTTGGCTATATACAAATTTCCGCATAGATAAGAGATAAGAGTTAATAAACTAATACCATAAAGTTTCATATAAAATTAATGTCTGCCATAAAGTTTTGTGTACTCATCCATCAGCTATTATCATGAGCTCTGTCATAGTCTACACCACATGCCATAATGTCTGTCATAATAAACAAGCCATTATCACAAGGAGTGTAGCCTTACAAGGTAGTTCTTCTTCTGGAACTCCCAAGGTAACAGATTTAGATGGAGACTGAAAAACTCATGGAGAAGAGAACTGGAGAAAGACATAGAGAAGGCACAGAAAGATCTTGAGCAGACGGCACAGGACAGGAATGCTTAGCATAAATCTGTTGAAGGCCTATGCTCCTTAAGGATCTTAAGGGTACTTATGATAATGATGATAATGAGTGTAAATTCTAGTAAGATTTTGCATTCTGGTTTGTCACATTCTAGTTCATGGAGTTAAGTGTCACATTCTAGTTCATGGAGTTAAGTGTCACATTCTAGTTCATGGAGTTAAGTGTCACATTCTAGTTCATGGAGTTAAGTGTCACATTCTAGTTCATAAAGAAGCCACAAGACAAAAATCTTATTAAAAACATGATCCAAGATATCTCAGTCAGAACAAATGTTTGTTCTTGTTTCAAAGTAATCTTCCAGCAGAAAGATACGAAACAATTATAAGTTAATCGTTAACCGTTTACCTTATCATTCCTCATGGGATGGGGTCAGCATTACAACTGGTCCCAAGCAAGACGTCTGCTCCAAAGTAATCATGTCCTCTTACAGCAATCAGTTCTGTAGCAATTTGTTTTACATGATGAGGATGCCCCCCCCCCCCCCCCATATACACATACTCATATTGGCTGCCTCGTAACATGCCTAAGGGAGTAGTGGTTCTATTCTTTCTTCATCTCCTTAGAAACCCCAAGGGAGCCGTGGTAGCATAGTGGTTAGTACACTGGCTTCAAAGCTCGGTGGTCCATGGTTTGATCCCCAGTTGAGGTGGGATTTTTTTAGGCCGCAAACGGCTCCTGGGTCAACCCAGCCCCAATTGGGTACCAGAGCAACTCTGGGAAGGTTAAGGGGATGCACGGCAGTGAAAGTCGAATTTCAGGTACAAAATACAGATTTTTTACTTTTGAGCTTATTTTATTAAATAATCATCGAGGAATCGATTGAGCAAGGTTTTATGACATAAAAAATGCATTTGATGTGTCAAAAAGCATATTTTCCGCACTACCCCCAAGCTATGGTTTGCAAATTTGTGCCGAAAATGCATGATTTGCCTCTCAATAATACCTTAGTTACGCTGTCCGCATTGTGAAGTATTTGGTATCGATGAAAAGGGGATTTTTTAATCTTCCAGATTATACCAAATTCGAAACTGACTTTCTCATAGCTCTGCTTGGTTTGGTATTCAAAAACCTCCATAATTTTTACGCTAACTTCCTTATAAGGAGAGGTCACGCAGTGACCCCATGCTCTCATTCATGGAACATACATGTTGTTCTTTTTGATTGGTCATAACAACGCTCTGGTTGGGCCACGCAAATCCGGAAGGTAACAACAGCTACTTCTGCCGGTAAACAACTGTGTTCTATCGAACGTGTTGTTACTCTATTTCTCCCTGGATTACATTCTAAATCTCATTAAAATGTGTTCTATTACTTCAAAATGGAAAGAAAAGGTAAGAAAGCAAAGCAACTATCTGCTGCAAGAGCACGTCGACAGTATGTAATTTCTATCAATGGCAAGACCGAATCAGCGGTGAATGACAACACCAAGTCAAAGGGTTTCTCCCTCTTCCTGGAAGTTGTGTGCGACACATGTGAAAAAGCAATTTCTGGAACGTACACATCCGAGAGGGAACCAGAAGGCCACGGCCCTCGGGGACATGCAATCAACAAATCTGCTGTTCTTGGTGCCCTCATGTCTGGAATGGGCCCATCTACATTCAATCTCTTCTGTGAGAACCTAGACCTCCCTGGCCTGCATCAGAAAACATTTCATAAATATGCAGATCAAATTTTTGATCATTTGGATCAGTGGCAAATCACATACTACGCTACACTGTTTTGCTATCAGATGGCGATTCCAAGGCCTACAACAGACTCTGCGACATCAAACCATATGGTCCAGAAATTGACATAACCAAAGAAGAGTGTGTCAACCATATCACAAAGCGATTAAGCACTGCACTGAGGACACTCATTACTGACTGCAGGAAACAAAAAGTCACCCTTGGGGGAAACAACCATGTCTGACCAAAAATGCCATATGAAAACTGTGTATTTACTACACCAGGGCCATCCGCCAGCACAGTACAGCCCCAGAGATGAAACAAGCCATCATGGCTTCTCTCTACCATGGGTATTCGACAAACCCCAACATAATTTTTGTCCGCCAGGCAAAAACTCCTGGTGTTTCTATCAGGCCAAAGGAGAAGCTGCCGGACCCCACGAGACCCAAGTTCATACTCCGCTAGACTACAACCTGCTCCATAAGCACTTAGCCCCTATTTATGAGCGTCTTACTGATCAGCATCTGCTCAAGCGGTGTGAGCTAGGTGCAACTCAAAATGCAAATGAAAGCCTCCACAATGTTATATGGAGTCGTTGTAGCAAGCGGAAATTTGTGTCATTGAAAAAAGCCAAATTCAGTGTCCTTGTGGCCATTGGAGAGTTCAACTTTGGTCCATCAGCCAGTGCAGAAATTAAAAAGCTGTATGATCAAGCATCTGGAACAAACTCGAAATGCCTTGGACAGGTGCGATTAAGGAAACATCTGGCCAACAGCCAGAAATATGAGGCTGACAAACTTGTAAAAAGAAGAAAAGTTAGGCAAGAGGCAAGACAAAGGCGAGAGGAGGAGCTGCAGGAAGCTGAAGGAGGTGCAGCATACAGTGCTGGAGAATTTTAGTGACATTTGGCCCCCCAGAATGGAGTATATTGGACAAGACAAGGCACTCGGTGTGTAAAAAGCATTTTTCTTAAAATTAACATTTTATTTTAAAAAAATATGTAAAAACTAACAACCTGTCTAACAGACCAGTCTCAAATTTGGCATGCTTGTAGTACACATAAATATCTTTAAATGATCACATGCTTTGTTTTTTGATATTTTGGTAATTTGCTTTGATATATTTTTTTTAATACAAATATAGTGTATTTTTAAAAAAAATTTATTAAAAATAGAATTTTAAACTTATAAAAAAAAAAAGCATGTGATCAATTTTTTCAATTGTCAGTCACAACAGGTGTGTGCAATTTGATAAAGTTTGGTCAATGGGAAACATATAATTTTTGCTCTTGAAAATTAGTTAAAAATCCAAAGTGGCGAATGTTTTTTTTAGTTACCATGGGGTAACCACATGTTTTTTAACAAAATAAACTGTAGAATTTGTTTCATGGACATGCACTGTGTCCATTTGAGTATATAAAAAGTGTGAAAATATTATTAGAACAAAAGTTAGTTTTCACTGTAGTGCATCCCCTTAAGGCGGCCGGTGTGATGCTGACCACATCAACCCTAGTGTGCCGATGGTCGAGAAAATATGGGCCTAACACCATTTTCCCAATATGCCTCTATAGGCGTGTAAACGGGATCCTTTCCTTCCTTCCTTAGAAACCCCAAGGGACCTCCAGAGGCTTTCATCATTAATCTGATGGACATAATGAATATACATATATTATGAAAACGTGTCTAAGTTTTACATGGATGCCTGAATTTGGATGTGTGCCAATTTCATCAAACTGCAATAGATATGTTGAAATATGGCATTAAACGTAAGGCCAGAAGAGATGGATGTATGAGAGGATGTATCCATCATGTATATAACCAGCGAGCTGCAGGAGTAGTTAGCATTCTCACTCTTCAAAATATACTGAGGGAGACTGAGCACCTATGGGTTTTCCCGGAGTGCAATAATGTCGATTCTCTTCAACAATAACAATCAAAACAAGGAGTGTGCCCTGGTAAACATGTGCTGTAAACATTATGCTGGTAATTCAGATTTAGCAAGAATCATCCTCATCGCCATTTTCCTCAACATCATCGTAACACTGGAACAAAAAAAGAAAGAAAAAACGTGCACTGAAATTAATTTTATCTTTAAGGGACCACTATGGTTAAAATAACAACTTCAGGAACATATAAGACATACAGATTGTTTTGCCTTTCTGAAAATGTTGAGATCTAGTCTAAAGTTGACATGTTTCATGTGAAAACTACAAACTTTTTACATCACAATTAACGTGTTTAGCATTTTGTATGATACCTTTATTTTTCAAGCTCTCATAGCAAGAAGAAACGAGGAGAAAACGTCAAAAGGAACACCAGGAAAATAAGCATCTGAAAGTTGTCACATTAGGGGTGCATTCCGATAGTCAGTTATGACTGAAGGGGCTATTATTATTATATTTTCTAAATTCATGTGAGAAGCATATTATTTCGCATGTGAACTAAAAATTGTTAATTCATTCCAAAGTTGTCCTACACCAATGGAGGTCGGAGTGGCTAAGTGGTATGGTGTCTGCCTCAAATTATAAAGGTGCCCGGTTTGATTCCCAGTAGAGGCAATATTTTTTATGGAATTTCTTTTCTTCAGAACCAGTGGTCCTAATGATGTCATACTCCCCCACCGGTCTCCTGGGTAGTGAAATCAGATGCCTAGCCTTCTCGGATAAGGGCGAAAAAATAGGAGGTCACATGTGTAAGGTGAGCACGTTAAAAATCTGTCGCAGTTGGAAATCATAAACAGTAGGCCACATGGCCGCTGCCCTGGCAAAATTTAAAAATTAGGAAAAACCTACCAACCACAGAAATTTTTATAGAATGTGTGACTCCTATATGCTCACAACAGGATTCTCGCTGGTGCTATGGAGTTTATGAACTGTGCTGAGATCCTCCTTGTGTGATCTAAGGGAGGAGATCGGAGCACTGATGGAGTTGTTCGTGTGCAATGAAGATAGTCCTTCAAACCAAACCAACATCATCATCTCCTTTTAAGCTCTTTATGAAGCATAGAGCCATAGCTACAACTGGCCCCTTGCAAGAGATCTGCACCAAAGAACATGCTTCAGCAGGGTTAGTTTCTGTAACAATTTTCTTGCATGATGGGATTGCCAGCAACCTCATTTTAGTCACCTTGAACGATGTGTCTGAGGTAATAGTGGTCCTATTCTTCTCTATCTCCTTTGAGACTCACTGGAGCTACAAGGGACAGATGATGTCCTACATACTAAACCAAAATTCTTTTCAAAGTTAACCTAATTATAAAACGAAAATTCATTCAAAAGTTAAAATAATTTCATATACAAAATACAATGGTGCAGATTCATTTCAAAGTTAACATTACTGAGCATGTATACTTTTTTTTTTCTTTAAACATTTACTTTCCATTTTAAAAAATAAAAGAAAATTTTTAATCACATTAATTCTCATATTGTAGAACAGATGACAAGAACCAGACAAGTATCAAAGGAACAAGAGACGAGAAGATGATGCTGGCGATTGATAGGACACACACTGAGGAAACCTGTTGATAGCATTACAATGCAGTCTTTGTTCTGGAATCCAGTAAGAGAGGTAGGGGAAGACCAAAGGACACATGGAAAGGAGAACTGGAGACAGCCATGTAAGGAATGATGGCACGGGACAGGAAGACCTGGCATAAGTTTGTTGAAGGCCTATGCTCTCTCTGGGTAAATGAAGTGTGACGAAAGAATAAATTCTCAAATTTTTGCCCAATCTAAACTACCCCATATTTTTATTTCTGTCATGCCAGCTGCCTCACCAAAACTAGTTGTTCTCATAATTTTCTGCCCACTTACCTTCACAAATATATGGTCAAGCAACTCAACTGCCGTCCAACGTTTCTCTGGCTCGTGAACTAGGCAGCAGCTTAGAAAACTTTTGCCCTCCTTGCCCAGGCAATCAGGAACAGGTGGGCTGTGGCCTGTACCCACTTTGAACATAACCTGATGACTGTGTTCTAACTCGTGCCATGGTCGCTGTCAGAATAGACATGAAAGAGTGACGTGAATATGTAAAGATAAATAGGGTTGCTGTAACACTGGAAGATAATGCCAACAAAAGGAACAGACTCATTTTTACAATAGCATGATAAACACAAAACATGGGACATTTCTGGGTTTACCTTCATCAGCAATAGTCCCAAACAGGAAGCAAAGACGAGAAATATAGATAGGTTAAGAGAAAAAAAAACAAAGGACACCGCAAACATGTGGGAAAATATAAATGAACAAAAAAAGAAAAGATGAGTGTGTACTGGGGGTTTCAGAGAAGACTGTTCTACATGCATGTCGTATAACACGACTAATATGAGGCTGTGCACAAGACTGGCAACATCATCATGGAAAAAAAATTACTAAAGAAACTGCCGCCGCAAGAATGTGCTATGTGCTTTGGTGTAGACTTCCTCAGGAAAGTCATCTGCAGTGCGGCTCCATGCTTCATGAGTTTAAAAAAAACAAAAAGGAGATAATGATCTTCTTCTTCTTCGTTCGCCCTGAAAAGAACGGTGGTTGCGTTGTGTCTGTTTACGCCTAAGCTGTGATATCTGCACCTTTCGGTCAACACATCCGACTTCAGCACAGCATTTTTTACGGACCGGGTTTGCCTTCCCATTGCGATCCGCACTTGCTCAGCCAGACTGCACTGCTGCAGACTGTTTCCAGGACCACCACGTGGAGGTGGAGTGCGGTCTTGACCAGCTCTGGTTCGCTGGTCCTGATGCAGGCAGTACAGCTATGGGTCGCTGACTGCATTCCGGAGATGATGATAATTCACTTAAAAATAAAAAGAGAATAAAGAACACAAACATCAATATCAGACAATCTCTAAAGGAATAAGGACTGGACTAGACTGGAATCAGAACCAGGCCAAAAGGAAGAAGGCCCCGATGAAATAGCATGGCACTCTCTCCGGCTAACCTCTACACCGCAAGGTAGAAGAGGAACGACTAAATAAGTAAGTAATTAAGAATACAAGTAACACGAGGAACAAGTAACACTAAATAAGCAAGTAAAAAATAAAGAACAAGAAAGAAGGAAATACCAACATACAGAGTTCTTCATTGGCATATTTCTTCCATTTACTAGTTCCAGAATGAAATAATAATTTTTTATTTTTCTTCATTCCCTCTCATATAACCCATATCTATTTTTCTCATAATGTTGGTGGTTTGTCTCAGGCTTCTCTTGTTGCCATACAGTTTCTTATCTCAAATGGGTTGGTGCAGACTCTACTGTCCACCTGCTCATCTGCCGATAATTTTGGAGGACATGTATGACTGTTTGTTTTTCCCAAACGGACACATGCTTGTCTCCCTGATTATTAATTTGTTGAACAGCTGGTAAATAAATGTTACCAAATAAGTTTCATATCAACACATCCAAGAAAAAACAGATAGACTGAATAAATATAGCCAACAGGTGGGTCTGAGAATCAGTCTTAAAGAAGACAGAGGTCATGACACTCAATTTGGGCAGTCCTGAGCCCATAACAATAATGAACCAGAAGCTGGAACAGACAGACACATTTACATACCTAGGATGCATAGTAACATCAGATGGCGAAACAAGCAAAGACATCAACGATAGAATGAATAAAGTGAGAACAGCCTTTGCTAGTCTAAACAACATCTGGAAGTCCTCCCAGGACAGCACAAACACAAAATTAAGATTATGTGACAGCTGTGTACTTTCTGTGCTTCACTATGGTGCGGAATGCTGGAGAGTAACAGAGAAGGAAATGTCGAAATTGTCCTCTTTCCACACAATCTTCTTCTTCTTCTTCTTCTTCCGTCCTTAGCCGCTGACCGACAAAGCAGTCCGTGGCTAATACGCCTAGTGGCGCCTTAGGGCAACAAGAAATTAACTGTTATTCCGTTACGCCTAGTGGCGTTTATTGGTACAACAAAAAATTAATTGTTGTTTCCGTAATCTGAGTTACTGACAAGCGGGTGATCAGCCCGCTGATTCCACACAATCTGCCTAAGGAAAATTCTCAGAATCTTTTGGCCGAATACCATCACCAATCAAGAACTGCTTACTCGAAGCAATCAAGAGGACATGCACACCATCATAGCTGACAATACACTGGAGTTGGATTGGCCACGTCCTCAGAAGAGACCCCAGTGCCATGACAAGAGCAGCAATGCTATGAACCCCTTAAGGAAAGCGAAAGAGAGATCAACCAAAAACAACTTGACGGAGAACTATGGAGGCCGAGATACAAAGAATGAACCAGAGCTGGGGAACTGCATGAAGGATGGCCGCTGAACAAGCAAAGTGGAAGCAGTTTATTGCTGCCCTACAAGACGCCACCAGGCGTGATGGCCACTGAATGCTTTGACAGTTGGCGGCTATGGATCAAAGAAAGAAGAATATGCAATGGCCCAGGCAAAAGCTAATATGCGAGTAACCACAGACAAAAGGCATACCCTGCATGGGAGTGTAGCTGACATCAAAAGGAAGAATAAAAAGGGGGATTGTCATGGATGGTGCAGGCAGAGGCGACTATTAGACAGGTGACCACAGTTGAAAATATATTCAAGGGAGAAGAGTGGAGTAAGTCAGGTGAGAGTTGGACGAACTACCAGCAAGCCATCATCAACCATGGTAGAGAGTACAGAACTTGGGCAATGGGTGGGTAGAACTGGAAATTGATCAGCTGATAAATGATCATACTGGGGATGATGATGCCATTGTGTACACTGATGGGTCTGTAATTCATGGCGAGAAATCTGGGTGGGGCTTCTCTGCTAGAGTAATCATCGCTGAACATAGAGGGGCTTACATGATCAGTGGATGGCTCTGGCATGAATGGAAAACCTCCTCAGAAGACTCAAATCTTCAGGAACTAGTGTGGATCTACTGTCCTGGTCATGCAGAGGTACGCGTTAATGAAAGGATTAACAAGCTAGCTTCAAGAGCACCCATAGAAGGCGCATTGAATATGGATGGATAAAGGAGACATACCGAGGGCAATTAATGATCATCTATTAGAGAATGAACCTCTACACCTCACGGTAGAAGGGGAACGACTAAGTAAGTAAGTAAGTAAGTAAGTATTAGAGAATGACACTGCAATTGATGAATCCAAGGCTGAGATTGCAGGAATTTGGCATGAAAAGTAAGAGCAGCAGGGATAGACATATGAGAGGATGCATCCAGCATGTATACAACCTGTGCACAACAGGAACAATTAGCATTCATACCCTTCGACAATTGCTGAGGGAGACTGAGCACCTATGGGTTTGCCTGGAGTGCAATGACATCGATTCTGATCAACAACCAACAACAATAACAAATGATCCCAGAACCCAGTAACTTTGCTGCAGAGCCAAGTGCTCTAACTGCTCCGTCAAGTGCTCTAACTGCTTCGTCAAGTGCTCTAACTGCTCCATCAAGTGCTCTAACTGCTCCGTCAAATGCTCTCAAGTAAAGAACATTACATGTTTAAAAATAAAGAAAAAAAGTGGCAGAGATAAAATAAATCCATACCTTTCCGGTAGCCATTTCAATAACCACGCAGCCTAAGGACCAGATATCAGCAGCTCTTCCATAACCTTCTTGCTTGTTTTGTACAATGACTTCAGGGGCCATGTATGCTGGTAAAGAATATATTCATTTCAATATACTCGTATATGCAATTTATATTTTTCAGTTTATATAAAATGAACTGAAAAAAAAAAACCAAGGAAAATATATGTTGTACTTCAAAGGAAAAGAACAAAAAGATGTCAAGACTGTGTTATGTTGTGTCATTTGACCTCAGCCAAAGCTATGACCTACACTCACAAGACTACTTATATTGTTAACTTGCAAAGCTCCTAATCTTCATAAATGGGAGCTTATGCAGATAAGATCAAATCAGCTGCCAAATGCCATCACCACATCGAAGGTCTGCTGCAATGGATCTCCAATGTCTTTTGTTTCTTACTTTGATGGTACACTCTGAAAGGCTTATTTCCTGACCATCTCCTGGTGTTAACTTCTTACCTACCTTCTTGCCTTCCTTTTGCTCATGTATATTTAAACGTTCCTTCTATTTTGGTTTTCAATCGTTTTTTTATATCTCTTTATACGTCCAAAATATATTATCTGTCAAATTTTGATATCAATCATTAATTCTTCTTTCACTCAAAGCTTTTCTAGGTAAAAGAAGGTAAAGGATCCCGTTACATGCCCATTAAGGCATATTGGGAATATGGTGTTAGGCCCTTCAGCAAACAAGGGGTGATGTGGTCAGCATCATGCCAGCCACCTTAACCTTCCCAGAAGTTGCTATGATACCCAATTCATGAGGCTGGGTCGACCCCGGAGCCATTTGCAGTCTAAAAAATCCCACCTCAACTGGGGATCAAACCATGGACCAGCGAGCATAGTAAGCCAGTGCACTAACCACTGAGCCGCTATGGTTCCTAAAGCTTTTCTTGGACTTCTTTGTTTTCTCTCTTTCCACATGATGCGCTCCATTTTTCTATCTAAATCCACATCTCAAGGGCCTCAATTCTTCTCCCTTGTCCATGTTTCTGAAAACCATTTAGTAATGACATTAATAACACTTGATGATACAAGCACATAAATGTATGACAGGATCATCTATGTGGAAAAAAAGATAAAAAAAACCAGACAAACAGCATTGGGATATGATTAAGGAAAGCACGTTTGAGATGAATACTATGCACATCAGGGGAAGTAATTTATGATCTACCATTACATGGCAGTCATTGTTCCCTGGGTTAGATGAAACAGAACTAAAAATATAAAAAAAAGTAAAGCACAATTCAGCTAAGAACAAAAACATTTTCATTTATAGCAAGGTTAAGTTAGAACAGTAATACTGTTTAATGAAAAGTATTGCATGCAACAAGTCTTTGTCAATGGAAGTAAGAAAGAGAGATCTTCAGTGTTATACAGAACCAATCAGAGGTATGGGT
Organism: Oreohelix idahoensis; assembly: GCA_024509875.1. Taxonomy (NCBI): domain Eukaryota; kingdom Metazoa; phylum Mollusca; class Gastropoda; order Stylommatophora; family Oreohelicidae; genus Oreohelix; species Oreohelix idahoensis. Next base: position 136,298 of record JAMPIV010002454.1, read on the forward strand.
AGTTGTCTCTAACCTTGAACTAATACCCTCATGCTCAGTCATATCGCTCTTTCTCTCTCTCTCTCTCTCTCTCTAAATGAATTTTTAAAACATTAAAAGTAGAGGGAGACAAAAAACCCCACAGAAAATGGAACTAGATATAGATATTGTTATTGTTGAACAGAATCGACATCAATGCACTCCGGGCAAACCCATAGGTGCTCAGTCTCCCTCAGAATATGTCGAAGAGTGTGAATGCTAACTGTTCCAGCAGCTTGCTGGTCTACACGACAGAAGCATCCTCTCATGTCCCTCTCTGCTAGCCTTACGTTTGATGTCAAATTCCAACAGTCTTAACCTTGATGATTCATCTATTGCAGTGTCATTCTCTAACAAGTGATCGTTAATTGTTCTCAGTATCTCTCCCTCATCCATATCCAGTGTCCCCACTGTGGGTGCTCTTGATGCTAGTCTGTCAGCTCTCTCATTAACGCATACTCCTGCATGACCAGGTCAGTAGATCCACAACAACTGCTGCAGATTCAAAGCTTCTATGAATATTTTCCATTCATGCCGTAGCCATCCATGTTGAACCTTTCGAAGCATGGACTGAGAGTCTGACACAATGACTTCCTTTGTTAATAAAGTTTTAGTTAGCCACCTTAAGGCTGCAGTAGCTGCCTCTACCTCCATTCTCATGCTGGAAGTTGTTATCTTGAAAGCCCCGCTTTGTTTGGCGACGATTCTACCCTTTACCCTTGCAGAGAAGCCCCAACCTGATTTCTCACCACGGATCACAGACCCATCAGTATACACAGCGGCATCATTATCCCCGGCATGATCACGTAAGACATAGATAAGAAGGAGTTATAGAAGATATGGAAAGAGCTTGAACAGACAGCACAGTACTGGAAGATCTAGTGTATATTGATTGATGGCATGTGTTCTACAGGGAGCAGAAAGGTAATGAGTGAATAAACTATCTGATGCGTAGCAGTGAAAACTAATTTACCTGTGGTCCCTACAAAGTTCACATTCTCTCCAGGTATGGTATGTTGACTTTTCAGCTTGACTGAACACCCAAAATCACCAAGCTTAACATGGCCTTGGGATGTCAGGAAAATATTGGCACCTGAATACATGCAACCAAAAAAAAAAAATGTAGTGCAGTAAAAATAAAACACTGCATATATACTGAGAAAGTCTGGCCGTGTGATAACGAAGGTTTGTAAACAGCAAGGTACGAAAATAAAATGATTAATGTGAGACAGTGAACAAGCAAATGGCAGAAAGAAGGAATATTTGTACATGAAAGGTCTGATTATGTGACAACAAATTTTAAATGTGGCTGGGCAACAGTATTCAGGTATGAACAGGACACACCTTTGCAGAAATAAAGGCAACACACAAAAGCAAAAATGATAAAATACTGTACAAAACACAGCCAAACAGTAAGGTTGACAGGTATACATTATCAGTGTTTCTCAGTTTTGCATTGATATAAAGACAGCATGATTTCCCCCCCTGAAAACTGTCATCACAGCATGAAACCCCCCCCCCCCCCCCCCTGAAAATTGTCATCACAGCATGAAACTCCCACCCCTGAAAATTGTCATCACAGCATGAAACAACCTCCCCTTAAAACTGACATCACAGCATGAAACCATCCCCTGATAACTGTCATCACAGCATGAATTCTCCATTGAAAACTGTCATCACAGCATGAAACCACCCCCTGAAAACTGTCATCACAGCATGAAACCATCCCCTGAAAACTCATCACAGCATGAAACCACCCCCTGAAAACTGTCATCACAGCATAAAACCACCCCCCTGAAAACTGTCATCACAACATGAAACCATCCCATGAAAACTGTCATCACAGCATGAAACCACCCCCTGAAAACTATAATCACAGCAAGAAACACCTCACAGAAAACTGTCATCACGGCATGGAACCACTCCCCTGAAAACTCATCACAACATGAACCACCCCCCCCCCCCCCCCCCAATGAAAACTGTCATCATAGCATGAAAGCACCCCCTGAAAATTGTCATCACAGCATGAAACCATCCCCCTGTAAACTGTCATCACAGATTGAAACCATCCCCCTGAAAACTCATTACAGCATGAAACCACCCCCCTGAAAACTGTCATTACAGCATGAAACCATCCCCCTGTAAACTGTCATCACAGAATGAAACCATCCCCCTGAAAACTCATTACAGCATGAAATCACCCCCTGAAAACTGTCATCACAGCATGAAACCATCCCCCTGTAAACTGTCATCACAGAATGAAACCATCCCCCTGAAAACTCATTACAGCATGAAACCACCCCCCTGAAAACTGTCATCACAGCATGAAACCACCCCTGAGAAAACTATAATCACAGCAAGAAACACCCCACAGAAAACTGTCATCACAGCATGGAACCACTCCCCTGAAAACTGTCATCACGGCATGGAACCACTCCCCTGAAAACTGTCATCACAACATGAAACCACCCCCCCCTGAAAACTGTCATCACAGCATGAAACCACCCCCTGAAAACTGTCATCACAGCATGAAACCATCCCCCTGTAAACTGTCATCACAGCATGAAACCATCCCCCTGAAAACTCATTACAGCATGAAACCATCCCCCTGAAAAGTGTCATCACAGCATGAAACCATCAAGACCCTGCCGCGGTTTGTAGGATCCTGACCACCAAATATTTTATTATTATGTTCTGCTGTTTTTTACCTTTTATATCTCTATGCACAATGCTGTTCTCATGTAGGTGGGCTATGGCACGAACAACCTCCTGTGTATACCTTCGAATCATATATTCAGGGAGGCCAATACGAGCTACCTCTTCGATGGACCCACTGTCACAGTACTCCATGAACATCAGCATTTCATCCTGTCACACGGAAAGTGATTGAGTCAGTTGTATTGAACAACATAAGTACATGTCAGTATATCTCACATTATTTCATGAACCAATTAAGACAGTTGCAAGGTATGGGCTATGAGGACAACATGGCACTGTCATACAACCAACAACATATGGTGAATAAAGAACACACTACAAAAAAAATGTGTGTCTATCATTGGATTAAACACAAACATCGAAAACACTTTGGACTACACATAAATACTGAAAACATTAAAGTTATAAAATTTAACATAAACATAACAATCCAATTCATGGTAAACTTTTATGAAGAGTTAAATATTTTCACAGATCCAGAAAGCTTAGAAGATTCTATAAGACATGCGACCTGAATATATAAAACAGAACAGTTACTTTCACAACAAGAAAATTATAGAAGTCTGAACAGATCAAAAAAAAAATTAATCTTTAAATTTTAAACGCAACTTTTTTTTTTTTTTTGCATAAGACGGAGCCACCAATGCAGCTGGTCCCCTTGCAAGAAGCCTGCAAAGTGACCACATGCTCAGTAGGGAACAAAAAAAAAAAAAAAAAAAAAAAAAAAGAGAAAGAAGAGATCATGACATAAAGAGAAAGGGTTGCTAATCAAACTTCTTCTTCTTCTTTGATCCTTAGCCGCCGACCGTCAAAGCAGTCAGTGGCCATTACGCCTGGTGGCGTCTTGTAGGGCAACAACAAATTGATTCCACTTTGCTCGGTCGGCGGCCATCCTTCGTACAGTGCCCCAACTCTGGTTCATTCTTTGCATCTCAGCCTCCACAGTCCTCCGCCAAGTTGTTTTTGGTCGGCCTCTCTTTCGTTTTCCTTCAGGGGTCCATAGCATAGCTGTTTTTGTGATGGCATCGGGGTCTCTTTTGAGGACATGGCCAGCTATGATGGTGTGCATGTCCTCTTGCTTGCTCCGAGTAAGCAGATCTTGGTTGGTGATGGTATTCAGCCAAAAGATTCGGAGAATTTTTCTTAGGCATGTTGTGTGAAAAGAGGACAATTTCGACATTTCCTTCTCTGTAACTCTCCAGCTCTCCGCGCCATAGAGAAGCACAGAAAGTACACAGCTCTGATATAATCCTAATTTTGTGCTTGTGCTGTACTGAGAGGACTTCCAGATGTTGTTTAGACTAAAAAAGGCTGTTCTTGCTTTGTTCATTCTGTTGTTGATGTCTTTGCTTGCTCCGCCGTCTGGTGTTACTATGCATCCTAGGTATGTGAAGGCATCTGTCTGTTCCAGTTGCTGATTCCTTACTGATATGGGCTCAGGGTTGCTCACATTGAGCGTCATGACCTCTGTCTTCTTTAGGTTGATGTTCAAGCCCACCTGCTGGCTATACTTATTAAGTCTATCCGTTTTTTCCTGGATGTGTTGATGTGAATGTGTAATCAAACTTAACAATAAGGTAAAAGAAATCTATATCACTGAGCTGCCGCTGGTTCTCTTGCAGGTGGCTAGCACTAAAGCTTGTGCTTTTGTAGTGGTAGTTACTGTAGTATTTTCTTTTACATGATGAGGTTGCTAGGCCTCATGCACAACCTTATATTAGTCACCTCTTACGACATGCCCCAGGAAGTAGTAATCCTGTTCTTTCTTTGTATCCTGAGACACCTCCGGGAACTATATGGGACAAAGATCTATATCATCACCAATACCCTCAGCTCCACAAGGAGCATAGGCCTTCAACAAATCACATGCCTAGGCCTCCTATCTATACACTCTGTAGTTATTTTTTTCTTCTTCTGCGTTCGTCCTAAAAAGGACGCTTGTTATGTTGTGTCGCCGTTTATACAGCAAAGCTGCGATATCTGCGCCTTTTGGCCCGACACATCAGTTTTCGGCATGGCATTTTTGGGACCGGGTTAACCTTCCCTCTTCGATCCCTACTCTCACTCTGTAGTAAATATTTCAATTTCTTATCAACACCTATATCTAGGATGGTGTCTTGAGTCAGTCATTTGGGATTAATAATAATTTAAAAAAATAAAAAACCCCTATCAATGTCAATATCTCTGATGTTGACTTGAGTTAGTCATCTTGAGATTATAAACACAACAAACCCTATCAACACATGTAGGATGCTGTATTAGCCAGACACTTGAAATTTAATAATGCAACCAACTCGTCTACATCAACATCTCTCATGCTGCATTGAGTTAGTCACTTGAGATTATAAATACAACAAACCTTATCACCAATACCATCTAGGAAGTTGTTTTAGTCAGTCACTTGAGAACTAATAATGCAACAAACTGTGTCTACATCAACATTTCTCATATTGCCTTGAGTTAGTCACTTGAGATTATTAATGCAACAATTTGTCTACAACTGAGTTCACCAGATGCAACAAAAATACTGAACATCAACTTCCAATGAGCTGAAACCATCCATAATGGTAAAGGGGCTAACCATCTTCTTCTTCTTCTTCAAGTACCATGCCCAGTGGCATAGGAGATCATGTCTTTCCACAACTTCCTGTCTCCAGTACAATTTATCAATTCTTTCCATGCCACAATGTCAAACTGTCCAGTATTTGCTATCTTTGTCTTCCCCTATCTCTTTTTCCTTCAATCTTACCTGTTGTTACGATATATTCCAGCCTCTTCTCATAATATCCCCCCAAAAAAGTGGATTGCTTCTTCCTAACTTGTGAAATGTTTCCTTTGCGCATAGGCAGCTTTCAGGACATCCTCATTTCTTTTTTTGGCTGCCAATGTTATTTTTAACATTCTTCTGTAAAACCACATCTCTGTGGCATCTAGTGCTTTCCTACTTGTTTACTAATTGTCCATGACTCACTTCCATATATCAGGATTGGTTCTATATAACACTCAAGAGCTCTCTTTTTACACTTTTCTTTAACTTGCCTTGTATGTCACTTTCACGTCACCTTCAAATCTTGCAATCGATTTTTCAATCACTTCCAGATGAGCAATTGCTCTGAAACGTGGCATAGTTTTGTATTCCCGATGACAATGCAATAATCAGTCGTAAAAGTAATAAAATTGAAATTAATAATCATTTTGTTTGTTTGTATTGTATCAGCATGGAAGTGGGCGATAACTGCAAATAATCTAGGTGTATTCTTTCCAACAATATTGTCTCTCTTGAGAGAAATGTTGAAACTCCCCCCACCCCCACACTATCGCACGTGCATGCACAGACACACAGACATACACACAACTGACAAATACATTTAAAAAAATGTAATTTACAACTCTTATCAAAATAAAAAAAAATAAAAAATATTAACTTTCCGTGTAATATACTGAATAATGAAATCCGCCTCCTGTGCTCTGGATTCGTTTATCGCAAACTGATGATGTCATTAGCGGATCGATTACATTTGACTTTAATTTAAAAACAACAACAAAAATAACACTAAAAAGAAGAAAATAAAAAATAAAATATTTTAAACAGTAAAAAAATGTAACATCAAATTGACAAAAGCGTGGGGCGCTGATTCTGCATGAAATTAACTTCTGCTTTATACTTCATTAGACACTTATGGATAAAATATATGATAAGCGCTTAAAAGCCCCACGCTTTTTGTCAATTTGATGTTACATTTTTTTTACTCAAGCTATAAACTCCTTGAACAATTATTTGTGGCTTTTTAGTGCACTAAAAGCGTGTGTTTAAAATATTTTATTTACTTCCAATGACAAAGAATTGTTGCATAAAATACTCTTCATTTTATTAACCATCACAACAAAAAAATAAAGGTCATAGAATTTCCCTCACCCACATAATGTTGCCCTTTTCACATAGGAATTCTGAATATTTGAACATACCTTGTGAACCTCAACTCCAAAGTACTTGACCAAGTTCTTGTGGTTTATGCCTTCAAAGTTTTTAATCTCATCACATATTCCTTTCAGAGACTGCTGGTCATTGGGCTGGAACTTCATCTGAAATAAAAACAGGCAGTAATAAAACAGCAATGTAGAGTATTGTTATTGTTTAACTAGGGCTGCTGAGCTTCTCACTCTTTAGCAGCCAATACCAATCTGAAGACTCCTTGGTATTATCTACACTGTAGATCTAGGCTTTTCCTGTGGCTTTTCTGCCATTTCGAAATGTGTTGAGTTGAAGTCATGAGCTCCAGTTTCTCCAGCTTGACTTGAATTTAAAGGATTGTCACATCTGGTCCCAAGTTAGGAGTAAGAAGTGTGTGGCATACTACTATGCATTCCCCGCCATCCAAGGGGGCTCTCCAAATATGCAGAGCTAAAATACTGTACTCTGGTTCTGGGCTTTCCCAAGGAATTGTCACATCCTGCACAGAGCCACTTCTCAGCTTTCCCCTGCCTATCACTGGCTTCATAATGAGATCCTTTTGCATGCAGTCAATCAAGTCAAAGCCAAAGAATTACACCTGCGGCTCAAGTGACTTCTCCAAGCTTAGTGTGCAATGCTGGGTTCTCAACAAGTTTCACCACAGGGGGAATCCCTGGAAGTGTGTGGATGATTTCAAGAGTCAATGAGGATGTAATAATCCTCAAAGACTAACGTTCACTTCCTTCACTTCCACGTACGTTTATTGTAGCATTGTACATAGCTGGTGGTCATATAAGGATGACTCCAGATATGCCTCTATGCATACAATGTACAGTGAAATGTGAGCACAGATGCAATAGAATAAGCAAAGGAGGGTTTTTTTTTGACAACTTTTGCCTCTATGCAGGAATGACATTTCTTAATGGCTCAATTCTGACGACCCAATTTGTTTTATTTAAAAAAAAAACAAAAAAAAAAAAAAAACATGAAAACTTAAATCCGCATTTGTGATCAGTTGTTAACATTATCATGAAAACTTAAATCCATATTTGTGATCAGTTGTTAACATTATCATGAAAACTTAAATCCATATTTGTGATCATTCAAATCCTAAAAATATTGAAACATTTTTTTCTTTATTAAACATGCAAACTCACTGCCAAACACACAACTGTACAAATAATCACTTAACATTAATGCAAAATACATAACCTTATTGTCCAAAGCACAATCTTACTGTCACATAATACCTTACTGTCATACACACAATCTTCATGCCAAACACAAAAACTTTCTACCAAATGATACAGATTCACTGTCACATAATACCTTACTGTTAAACACACAATCTTCTTGCCAAACACAAAACCTTTCTACCAAATGATACAGATTCACTGTCACACAATACCTACTGTCAAACACAAAACATTTCTGCCAAATGATAGAGGTTCACCATCACACGCAACCTTATTGTCACACAATACCTTACTGTCAAACACACAAACTTCATGCCAAACACAAAACCTTTCTGCCAAATGATAGATTCACCATCACACACAACCTAATGGCAGAACATATGATGGCAGTGAATCGAAATCACCATGAGCACTGTAGAATGAATCCCATAATTGAAGATTGGTTTCAGGTGGTTAAAGTGGGAAAATGCCAATTCCAAAGAAATGACTCAAATTAAAGTGAACACAAATGACACAAGTGCAGACGTTTGTATGCCCAATGCAGTCATCCTCAATTTACCAGTGATGCAGGCACAGAATGACACAGATGAAGGTGACATATAAAAGAAATCCCGTCTACTACCTTAATCACAACAACTTTACCACAAATGTCTAACTGCCGCAACTGTACCATGAATACAAGACAATTCAGCATGTGCTGCTCACATGTTCAGGACTTACCACAGAAAGAAGAAAGTTACTGCCAGGCTCCGCAACAATCATAAACACTCTATATAACACCACCCAACAGCTACAGAAAACATACACATTCTTCAACTGGGCACTGGCTGCGAAAGGACAATGAGCTCAGCAGCCCTTGTTAATGACAACAATAACTCTAGCTCGCACATACCTCCTTCATTGCCATTAGCTCTCCAGTGTTGATGTTGACTGCAGTGTAAACTTTTCCAAACTGGCCTTCACCTTGACAAGAGATCAACAGAAACATGCAGACATAAAAAAATGAAAAGAAAAGATGAAGTACCCATGCCATAACAAAGAAAAAATAACCCGCACTGGTAAACAAATAATAAAAATGTTGATCAATAAAGTCTTCAATTTAAAAACAAAAATGGGACCTAAGACACGTCCACAGTGAGGAATGCAGTTAGCGACCCATAGCTAGACTGCTTGTGTCAGGGTCAGCGAACCAGAGCTGACCAAGACCCTACTCCACCTCCAAGTGGTGGTCCTGGAAACAGGCTGCATCACTGCAGTCTGGCTGAGTGAGTAGGGATCGAAGAGGGAAGGCTAACCCAGTCCCAAAAATGCCATGCTGAAGTCGGATGTGTCGGCCAAAAGGCGCAAATATCGCTGCTTTGCTGTAAATGGACACAACGCAACCAACGTCCTTTTCAGGATTAACGAAGAAGAAGAAAAATAAATTAATGAAGGCTATAAAAAAAATGAAAGCCCCATGTAGCTTCTGGGATGACTCTGAGAATACAAAGAAATAATAGACACACTGCTCCCTCAGATGTGTTCCGCCAGGTGGCTCGTATGAGAATATAGAAGTAGGTTGGCAACCTCATATAAAACAAATTACTACAAAAACTTCCGCTGCAAGAATACATGAACGCTTTGGTGCAGGCAATGCAATGGGATCAACTACAGTTGCTCTGTAGGCATCAAAAAGGAAAAAGAAATTTAAAAAAAATTAAATTATTAAATAATTGACCGATTATTGTATTGTCATCGGGAATACAAAACTATGCCAAGTTTCAGAGCTATTGCTCATCTGGAAGTGATTGAAAAATCAATTGCAAGATTTGAAAGTGACATACAAGTGAAGTTAAATAAAAGCGTGTAAATAGAAAAATGCACAAGAACACACTATGACATTTTGTGATCATATTACTAACAGTTTTCTATTTTTTTAAAATAGTTTTTAATGAAGATCTTAATATAAATATAAATGATCTTAGTGTAGAAAGATAAAACTAATAATACATAAATGATCTTAATGCAAAAAATATCAAACTAGTAATATATAAATGATCTTAATGCAGAAAGATCAAACTAATGATATATAAATGATCTTAATGTAGAACGATCAAATTAATGATATAGAAATGAATTTTTATTTGAGATCCCACTAAATAAGAAATAAATTGTCAAACCAATACCATTTACAAAGAAAAGGATCCAGTTACACGCCCATCTGAGGCATTTTGGGAATATGATGTTAGGTTCATATTTTCTTGACCATCGGCACACTAGGGATAATGTGGTCAGTATCACGCCGGCCACCTTAACCTTCCCAGAGTTGCTCTGGTACCTAATTTATGAGGCTGGGCCGACCCCGGAGCCGTTTGCGGTCTAAAAAATCCCACCTCAACTGGGGATCGAACCACAAAGAAAGAATAGGACTATTCCTTGGAGCAAGCATGCACCAAAGCCTTCATGGGCTTCTGCAGCGGTAGTTTCTGTAGCAATCTGGTTTAAATGGTGAGGTTGCCAACCTCATGAACAATATCATATTAATTGCTGCTTACAACATGCCTGAGGGACCAACACTCCTGTTCTTTTATTGTGCCCTGACCAAACTGGGCTTTAATTATAATGGTCATAATAACCTTTTATGCTCTTTAAGGAACATAGCGTCATCACTGCATTCAAGCACCTACTGTGCTCTCACATTAGTTGTTACTGTAGTTATTTGTTTTACATGATGACACAGTCACCCCTTGCAGAACCTCACGTCAGTCATTTCTTAGGACATGCCAGTGGGAGAACAGTGGTTCTGTTCTTCATTTGTCTTCACAGAGACTCCTGAAAACCCCACATGGAAGCTGTGTTTGTAGGACATGGGCCCGAACATAACAGATGAGTGTCCAATTAAAAAGAAGCATACTTACTATATTTAAAAAAAAAACAACAGAAAACTGTTAGTACTATCCTGTTGTATGACTCTAAAACATGGAGAACAATAAAAACAACAACCAAAAAGCTACAGACTTTCATAAATGGATCCTTGCATAGAATAGAAGGATTAAAGTGGTATGACAAGATGACTAATAAGGAACCAATGACAAGAGCTAGCAGAACCCGAAATGTGAAGAAGACACTGGAGATGGATAGGACACATATTGAGAAAACCTGTTGATAGCATTACAAGACAATCCCTATTTTGAAATCCTCATGGTAACAGATGTAGAGAAAGACCAAAGAACACATGGAGAACAGAACTGGAGACAGACATGAAGGGGATGAAGAAAACATGGAAAGACCTGGAGCTGTTGACACAGGGCAGAAACACTTGGCATAAGTTTGTTAAAGGCCTATGCTCCTTTCGGAGTTGAAAGGTATAAGAAGTACTTCCCAAAAAATAATACTAGGATAGAAGTGAAAAGATAAAAAAAGCATGTATCGCCTTTAACAGATGCATAACAACAAAATATGATTTAAAAATATCATAGTGTGTTCTTGTGCATCAGTCATTAGAATCATTCACACTTCTTGTTCCCCGGGAAACCAAAAGTGGAAATTGTTCCTCACCACTTATTTATATTTTGGACAATTTTTCTCAGCTCTGCTCATGTGGTCTTAGTTGCTTTAACTTCCTCTTCTGCCATTTTTTACAATGTTTTCTTTGCTTCTCCATTTGTTCCCTTCCCTTTGGCTTTCAGCCAAGGGTATACTTAGTTATAATGGTTGGGTGTTTCCAAAGAACATGTTCTTTTCATTTCCACTTTAAATCTTTAGTCTCCAGCTGTATTTGCTGACAAGAACCAGACAAGTGCCAGTGGAACAAGAACCAGACAAGTGCCAGTGGAACAAGAACCAGACAAGTGCCAGTGGAACAAGAACCAGACACATTCCAGTGGAACAAGAACCAGACAAGTTGCAGTGGAACAAGAACCAGACAAGTGCCAGTGGAACAAGAACCAGACAAGTGCCAGTGGAACAAGAACCAGACAAGTGCCAGTGGAACAAGAACCAGACAAGTGCCAGTGGAACAAGAACCAGACAAGTGCCAGTGCAACAAGAGATGAGAAGTGCCAGTGGAACAATAGATAAGTGCCAGTGGAACAAGAACAAGACTAGACCCAGTGGAGCAAGAACCAGACATGTGCCAGTGGAACAAGAACCAGTGGAACAAGAACCAGACCTGTGCCAGTGGAACAAGAGATGAGAAGTGCCAGTGGAATAAGAGATGAGAAGTGCCAGTGGAACAAGAGATAAGTGCCAGTGGAACAAGAACAAGACTAGTGCCAGTAGAACAAGAACCAGACAAGTGCCAGTGGAACAAGAACCAGTGGAATAAGAACCAGCCAAGTGCCAGTGGAACAAGAGATGAGAAAATGCTTGAAATGAATAGGATAAGTGATGAGGAAATCTGTTGTTAGCATTATGAGACAGCCCTAGCTTTGGAAACCTCAGGGTAAGAGAAACAGTGGGAGACTGAGAAGAGATGAACTGAAGATGGTAATGAAAGAGATGAGGAAGACATGGACAAACCATGAGCTCATGGCTTGGGATAGAAGGATTATGCTCTTTGGGGAGCCTAAGGGTAACTGAATGAAGTAATTAATGTATCTGCTGCTGTCTGGTTCTCTGCAGAACTGACCCAAATGCCATTTTGTCTTTGACCTTTATGGGTTTACTAAGTGTTCCTAACATCAGTACCAAAGCATTCAAAGTGGTCCTAACATAAAGAGCATACAAAGTTATCTCAAATCTTCAGGAACTGGTGTTGATATATTGCCTTGAATGGGATAGCTGACAGACTATCTTTGAGAGGACCCAGTGTGGGCACAATGGATATGGATAAAAAAAGAGATACTAAAGGCAATTAATGATAGCCTGTTAGAGAATGACACAGCAATTGATGAATGAACAAGATTAAGACTGCTGGAATTAGGCATCAAACATAAGACTATCAGGAATGCACGTATGAGAGGATGTATCAGGCATGCTTAGAACCTGTGAGCTACAGGGACAATTAGCATTCATTCCCTTTGATCTTTGCTGAGGCAGACTGAGCACCTATGGGTTTGCCCGGAGTGCAATGATGTTGATTCTGAGCAACAATAACAACCGTAACATATCTTCTTATCTTTAGAGAGCAATGTTACTGAAATAGGCAGAACTTCAAAATTCTCATGCTAAAGGAACAGTAACTTAAAGAAATAAATATACTCTCAGAATACCTATTTTAATGCCTCGTTGCCACCTGAAGTTTACTCTTCGCACATTTATGCGGTAGTCTGGCTCCTGGGCACGATTTGTTACCATACCAATGACCCTTGCATCTCTCAGCTTTTGTTCTCTATTCGACTCTAGCTTTTCAATACGTAGACCAATACGCTCATTTCTTGGACGTGTCCTGTCCACTTCAGCGAGAACTGTCAGAGCCAAAAAAAAAAAAAAAAAATTAACTGTTAGCTACTAATATTCTACAAAGATCTAATTGCCAGAATGACTTTGTTTAATTTAAATAAATCACTTTAAGTCTACACAATATTTTTTTTAAAGTGTCTCATTGTTTTTAAACGAACCATATGGTATGAATTCTGTTTTAAAATTATGGTAGCATGTGTTTTTTTTTTGGGGAGGGGGGGGGGGGGGGGGGGGGGGGGAGAGGAAAAGTGGTGTTGGATATTTTGATGGTATTTTATTAGTCTATTAAACTTCCACAAGATACATGAGACTCAACAGGCACAACATATCTGCTGTCTCTTACATGCACCATTAAAAAGGCTCTAACTCTTTCTAAAAACACTTAGTACCTATTTAAATTATTCGACTAGACATTACAGGGAAGTGGGAGAGGGGTAAATGGGGAGAAGGATCAATAAGATCAACATGAAAACACAAAAGTGTTTTTAATTTAACTCACATTATTAAAGTATAACTGATGAATAAAATGAGTGCTTTTCAACTTATAACAATTAACTGATCTTAACAAAGCATAACAATTAACTGATCTTAACAAAGTATAACAATTAACTGATCATAACAAAGTATAACAATTAACTGATCTTAACAAAGCATAACAATTAACTGATCTTAACAAAGCATAACAATTAACTGATCTTAACAAAGTATAACAATTAACTGATCATAACAAAGTATAACAATTAACTGATCTTAACAAAGCATAACAATTAACTGATCTTAACAAAGCATAACAATTAACTGATCTTAACAAAATAATATCAAACTAAAAATACATAACTGACTAATGCAGATGATAAAACGACAGGTCCGTATCTTTTTATCAGAAAACCCAAAAACCAAAATATTCTCAAAATCAAAAGTTTCTTTAGGCAACTTTTGGGTGATTTTTGAACACATTGTGGACGACTTTGGGCTATTTTTCTACTGTGATTTGGACAACATCTGGAAACTGAAAATAAAAACGGTTTCCGAAACACAGTTGTTCCCAACGATTCTGAATACAAGGACACAGACCTGTATTAACACAAGTATGATTATTAATAAATATAGATCAAACTAGCAACAGATAATCAACTTCCTCTAAAATCTAATGTCGTAGGTGAGAAGAGATATAACTGATGTGCTGAAACTTGCGAAGCATAGGTGATATCCTGCAAAGATAGTTCAAACTTCTATGCACTACTTTCAGATAACTATGTAGTCACACAAACACACAGCTTAGAGGAAACATCGCACATAGCTGATCTTAATGATAAGTAAGTGATCAAACTACAAACAACATAATTAATCCTAATGAAGCATTACTAAACTAATAATGTACAACTGATTCTTTATGCAGCAAGATCAAATTAATGACATAAATGATCTTAATGCAGAAAAGATCAAACAAATGGCAAATTACTGATTTTTTAATGCGGAAAGATCAAACTAATGATATATAATTGATTTTTAATGCAGAAAGATCAAATTAATAACATGTAAATGATCTTGATGCAGTAAGATCAAACTAACGACATATAAATGATTCTTAACTCAATCAAAACCAGGACATAACAATCAATTATTACATCACACAAGAACTCATTATTTCACAACATTCTTCAGCCAAATTCCTAGTTTGATGCATAATACATATATCTGCTAAATTAATATATATGTCTACTGAATGTTTTTAAAACACGACTTGTGGAAAAAAAATGCCTCTGTTTTGTGGCCTGGATAAAACTGGAAATCTGCCTGGTTTAGAATGAGTTAATGCAGTAAGATGATGACACAAAATAACATAACTAATCTTAATGAACAATGAGCAAACCAATAACATATAATTAATCTTAACGAGGTCATGTGTAGTACCCAGGGTCTCAAAGAGACATAGAAAGAACAGGACCACTACACATCCAGGCATTTCGTACAAGGCAGCTAATATACGATTTTGCATGGGTCTGGCAACCTCATCTCGTAAACCCAACTGCCATAGCAACTGCCGCTGCAAGGGCAAGTAACTGCTCTGAGTGGGCTTCCTGTGGGACCAGCTGCAGTTGTGGTCCTTGCTCCATAAGGCATGCAAAGGAAAATGATGATGATGAATCTTGATGAGCCCCACGTAGCTCCTGGGGGGGATTGAGACACAGACAAGGAATTGAACTACTGCTCCTTCAAGCATGTCATAAGAGGTAAATAATATGAGGTTGTGCAAGGGACTGGCTACTTATTCATGTAAAATAAATTTGCTACAAAAACCATCGCTGCAAGAACATATGAAAACTTTGGAGCAGGTTTCCTGCAAGGGAGCCAACTGCTCCATAAGCAGCAGAATAGGGACATGAATGATCAAATCGTAATGATGCAACGACAGACTAACAACTTGTAACTTATTGTTATGCAGAACCACACTGAAATAAAATACATCTGTCTTGCTACAAGATTTTTGAAACATTACTCATATTTTCTGGCCACAAAAACAAGAAGTTTTTTAAATAAAAAAACTTATTACACACTTCAAATATCTAACAATAAAAGTATGTTTACAAATAAGATCAAATTATCAAATATTTTTACTAAAAGGAATAAAAATGGTGCAGAAAGTTGCAGGAAGTCAAAGGCAGCCTCACAATCTAAATATCGCACATGAACACTGCATGTCAAACATGTTCACGCACAGTAATGCCACTTGTATAATATTAGTTTTGTTCTTAACGTTGGGGGAAGTGGAGTTATGTGCTAAATCTAACTAGAAATAAACACTGTTTCAAATGTTTTATGAAATGTTAGAAGTAGATAATAAACTCTTTACATATGGATCTAATTTTCTGTATACAAATGGTATATATCAGCGGTTCCCAACCTTCTGTAGGTTGCTGCCCCCTTAAACACCCATGCTATACATATTTGGCCCCCACAAGATGAAGTAAATTTACAGGATTTGTTTTACATCAGGTATACTGTTTATATATTACAGATCTGAGCACTTATTACGCAGCGAAAAGAAGTGTCCATTTATTAAAAGTCAAGCCATCTAAAACTGTGACTTAGTAATTATTTTTATTTACGGACTTTTTTAACACATTAACTACCGCGAGCCGGTGAGACCAGCTTTTGAAATCCTGTCATTTGGACCACGAGCCGCTCAGAGTGTCGATCTAATTTTAGTAATAAAACGAATGAAAAATGTACTGAAAAACTTTCTGATCTGGTTCGAGATTTTAAGTTGCCACCAGAAAACAAATTCCCACAGCATGGTTGTTGTAGAACACTGGAAAATTGATATTATGTTCATATTTTTCAGCGTTTCGGGTTAGTTACCAAATCGTGTAAAACTGTTTACCGTGGCAACTAATGATAGGACCACAAAAATTGCGTGTACATCTCATCTAACGGCTGAATAGGCTAGAAACTTGTATCAACAATTGACTGATAGATCTAGCGACGAGGACAAGAGTGAAAACGGTGTGCACATTGATTGAAATTGTGATTTTGATAGAGATGGGGCGCAAGCAGTTATAATTGTGAAAATATTGCAAGTCCTCGGCCATCGGACAGCCGTTAAATAGCAACAACCTATATTAGAGTTACAAATGGTGCTTATTGTAATAGTACATTCATTTATCTTTAAAATGACGTGTAATTCACAAAAATATGTAAACAATTACGAAAACTACAGCTTACTTTGTGCAAACACCTACGTGATGAAAATGGGAAACAAATTTTATTCGGCCACAGTGTGTTTTTCAATTCGGTAGTTAATGTGTTAAGTTCTTCAGCAATTAATTGTTCAAACTATAACAACTAATTGTTCAGTGTGATGGCTGACGTTGTTTCACAGCCACATGCTTCCAAACGTCTTGGCTCCAAAGATAACATTTTAAGTTGACTCCAAATTAAGTCTATTCCTGCTGTTAATATTTTGTAAAATATTTCTTTAGTACATAGTGAACCTCCTCAGCCCTTGCTGCAGATGCCAGGTTGAGAACCACTGGATATGTGTGAACGTCAATCCAAATTAAATGTGAACAGGTGTAGGACACCAGCATCTATTTTGTTGTACATCACTACAAAAGTATAAATGATTGCAGCAGGCATGAAAATAAAAAGGCTTTTAATCAAAACATCATCATCATGTGATGTATTCTCTCCATAACGTTGTATCCATTACAGCTGCTCTGAACGCATCACGATTATGGCAAGTCAACCTGTATAATCCAAAGACAAGTTCAGACTCTCTGTGATGTCCTGGATCCACCATCGTCTAGGTCGTCCCCTTCCCCTTTTTCCAAAGACCATGCCTTCCGTTACTAATTTTTCCAGACTATTATGTCTTTTTATATGACCGAAAAATTTCAGCTTCCTTATTGTGATGGCATTTAGGAGCCAATTTTCCTCTACATTTAGTGAGTGCAGTACTCTGTTGGTCTTTTTTTTCTGTCCAGGGTATTCTCAACATCCTTCTGTAGCATTTCATTTCGAATGATGTAATATTTTTTGCAACTGTTTTATTGAGTAACCACGCAGCCGTATGTTGCTACTGGGAATATACATGCTTTGATCAGTTGTAACTTTGTTTCTTTGCTTGTGCCTTGCCATAGGTTTTTCATCTGTATTAGTTTGTGTGAGGCAATTGCAAGTCTTCTTTTAATTTCTACTGCACAGTCGCCAGAGCTGTTGATGATTGATCCTAAGTATTCAAATTCATTAAAACCTTCCAGTTCTTTGTTATCAATTTCAATTTCTGGTTTGATCTTTACTTTGTCTGTTGTCAATACTTTGGTCTTCTTGGTGTTTAGGTACAGATTCTGGGCCTCGCTGTGTTTTTTGGTTGACAGAATTAATTGTTCAAGTCCTTCTGGGTTGGTCGATAGGAGGACTGTGTCGTCAGCATATCTGATTTATCATTAATTTGATCTTTCTGCATTAAAAAATCAGTTATTTATCATTTATTTGATTCAAAACATAGAGGGGAAAAATGTACATTTAGCTGAATTGGAATGAAGAAAACACACATTTATTCAAATAGAAATGGAAACACAAGCCAAGACAAGCTGGAACTAAAGCATATAGCTTGAAATTAAGTTAAAAGGTAAGAAGAGTTAAACAGACACACACATGCAGTCATAAAAACACAATCATATACACATATACAGAAATAAAAGTAATAACTACATCTACTTTACTTCTCAAACATGCTGCTAGTGTAACAGTTTAAATAATAAAATGTTATTTATGTCAAATAATCTGTTATTATGTACAACAAGAACAAAATTAAAGAATTAACACAAATGTAGAGTGAATAAGTCGCTATTTGATCCAAAACAATAATTATAAAACTCAAGACTCCCAAACTAAAATCTGGTTACATGTAAATGGCTGTATGTCAAAAGAAAAACAAAGCTCAAAGATAGAATAGGCGGGGAAAAAGTGCGGGGAAAAAGTGCGGGGGAAAAGTGCATGGATAAACTTGAGGTTTGAACTAGCAAAATCCAACTATTCCTGAGTGCACTGTTCATCCTTCCACTCTGTTATAATGTCTTTACTCAATATGCTAGTCTTCCCTTTCTTTCCCTGCAGGTTCTATGTGTAAGAAATTTTTGCTGCTATACATTTTAAACAAATTGTAAACAGGCAAAGATTTTCAGTAATAGTTACATCAAACATCACTGTGTGAGGTTGTTTTTCTTGAGTAGTAATATATGTCATGGCAAACACTTACGGGTACAGACTACTAAAGCATTAAATATACAATCCTAAATGATGTGAACCAACAGTGTAACCACACCATGTTTTTTCTACGGGTCTCAGAGAAGACAAAGAAAGAAAAGAACTAAAGCTACTTCAGGCATGCCAAAACAGGCAACTCATGAGTTTGTGCATGAGGCTGGCAACCTCATCATGTCAAAGAAATGGGAGCTGCGCTGGTGTAATGGTTACCACACTGCGCTGGCGATCGGGTGATCCAGGTTTAAGCCCGGGCGAGAACATTTGAAGGGAGTGTTGTCGACCAGGGACTGGAATAACCTGAACAGCTCCTGAGCCCACCCAGCTTTAATGGGTACCCTCCGAAGACGGCGAGTATCTGCCTGAATGGCATGTGGACACCTGTCATTGTACAAGGGAAAAAGGAATACTCACAAAAAAATCAGTCTCAGGTTAGATATATAACCGGAGATTCTCGCCTCGAGTAATAGCGGGCGTACGTTAAAAAATAAATAAAAAATAGCATAGAAATGGCTACAGAAACAACGACTGCAAGCCTACATGCTATGGAGCAGGCTTCCTGCAGGCGCCGTCTGCCCATGCTCTCTTTGGAACATAAAAGAACGATAACAATGAACAGATGAGAAAATCCTCTTATCTAGAACTATATGAATGGGAAGTAATCAATGAACTAAATGTAACAGTTACCCTATACCCAGATTCAGTGGAAACCAGTGAAAACTCGTGCTTCATTTCAGATAAAATGAATATGAATTAAAACAAAAACAAACTGAATTTAACAATTATCCTATTTCAAACCTAAAGGGTACCTAATTAACTAAATATACAAAAACTGTATCTAGACCAGGATTTCTTAACAATGTAGTCCATGGATCCCTTGGGGGTACATGTAAAGGTAGTCCCATAGCAGATTCTGCCATAGGGGAGTGAAGTGTTAGAGACTTCAAAAGTACTAGGTCCTGCATCGAGAGGTGGGGGTTGACCAGTTCCCTTACTCTGTGCCTTTTCCTTCCCCAACTCAAAGTCAGGGACCCATTTACAGCTGGGTAGACTGGAGCATGTCGGTACCGTGATTTGAACCTGGCACCTTTGTCAGGAGAGACCAGGACTCTAACCGCTCTGTCAATTGGACATCGGGGGTACATGCACATAACATTAAATTTAAAATATAACATGTTTAACTATGCTTATATATACATATTTTTACAAGAAGGGGTCCCTAGCCTTTATGGACAGTCAAAGGAGCCCATGGCCACCAAAACAAAATAAAATAAAATAAGAAACCCTGATATAGACTGAAAGAGATTAAATGAACTAAAGATTACAACTAAACCATGACCACATGCACTGGAACTAATGAAGAAAACACGACAACCATCCTGTATTCAAATTCGGTGTGAACAGATTCAGTGTGAACTAATGAACTAAAAATTGTTCGCCACGTAGTTTTTAGGTACAAACAAAAGTGGCAGTAAATGACACAAAGGAAGAAAGCTATGATGCCAAAAAATTCCATTTAATGAGAAATAATCAAAGAAGGTTATCACAATTTAAATTCCTTTCACAGCTTAATCATCATTAGCAACTATTCAGCATGTCTTGTCTTTTGCCCACTTTTTCACCTCTGTTTAAATGCTTGTAAATTCTTTCAGTATCAGCAGACAAGTTTTGCGAGATATTTATAAATTTCATCTGTATCAGTTTCCATGTATCTTGAGGTGCTTCTAAATTCCTTCAGTATCAATCTCTAAGTTCTGAGAGATATTTCTGAATTTCTTTAGCGTCAGTTTCCATGTTTCTTGAGCTGCTTCTTAATTTCATTAGTATCAATCTCAAAATTGTGCATGATGCTTCTAAATATGTGTAGGCTCTAAATTTTATGAGTTACTGCTAAATTTCTGTAGGCTCTAAGTTTTATGAGTTACTTCTAAATTTCTGTAGGCTCTAAGTTTTATAAGTTACTTCTAAATTTCTGTAGGCTCTAAGTTTTATGAGTTACTTCTAAATTTCTGTAGGCTCTAAGTTTTATGAGTTACTTCTAAATTTCTGTAGGCTGTAAGTTTATGAGTTACTTCTAAATTTCTGTAGGCTGTAAGTTTTATGAGTTACTTCTAAATTTCTGTAGGCTGTAAGTTTATGAGTTACTTCTAAATTTCTGTAGGCTGTAAGTTTTATGAGTTACTTCTAAATTTCTGTAGGCTGTAAGTTTATGAGTTACTTCTAAATTTCTGTAGGCTCTAAAGTTTTATGAGTTACTTCTAAATTTCATCAGTATCAGTCTCTAGTCCTGTGAGGTGCTTCTAAATTTCTTTAGTGGCAGTCTCCAACTTTTGCTTCTATTTTTAACCTTCTCCGCCTTTTTGTGTTTTGCCATGTTCAGATCTAAACTCAACTAAGGCATGCAATTTTGTTCATGTCCATGACAACCAACTTAAGCTAAACATTCAGATTTGCCACATTCATCAAAATTCATCGCCAACAAGTTCCTCACATTAATGATAAAAAAAATATTTGCACTAGACCATCTATGACATGATGTGTTAAAAGCTCGGGAAAAAAAAACAAAAAACTAAAGCATATTTAAATGGAGAGATTAGCAAAGGCATATGGCTAGATTTGGTGTGCAAGTAATGAAAAACTACTGAAACATGTACTAATTATCAGTATTATTGATGCCAGTATGCTACTTCTTGTACTGCGACTATTGTTATTAATTATAATAGTACTTCTTGGACTACTAATATTTCTATTTATTATAGTAGTAATTCTTGCATTACAACTATTGTTATTTATTACAACCTCTACACCTCACGGTAGAAGGGGAACGACTAAGTAAGTAAGTTATTTATTACAGTAGTACTTAATGTGAGTGTCCGATGGATAGAGTAGTTAGAGCGCTCGTCTCTCATGGCAAAGGAGTGTAATTACGTCGATTCTGATCAACAATAACTTCCTGTGCTATACTAGTGTTATTTATTATAGTAGTGCTTATTGCAAAACAATTATTGTCAATTTATTGTAGTACAGGTCTGTAACCCAGAATCCAAAATGCTCGGGGACGGCTATGTTTCAGAAATCTGATTTTTTCGGACTTTGGATATCGCCCAAAGTAGCCCAAGTTGCCAAAAAATTTGGTTCAATAATCGACCAAAAGTCAGCTGGAAAAAACTTTCAATTTTTGGGTGTTCGAATAATGGATTACGAAACTGTGGTACTACTTGCATTATAACTATTGTTATTTATTATAGCACCACTTCTTCCATTACAAATATTGTTATTTATTATATAGTAGTACAGTAGAACTCCATTTATCCAAACCCCAATTATCCGAACATCCAATTATCCGAACACTTCCAGAAAAAAAAAAAATCAGTCTCCACCAGTCACGTTAGACTACAGTTCTGAATCTTTTGATGCGGCAAGCTTCAAATGTGTGCGAACAATTTGTAGACAATGAGATGGGCTAATGGACGGTCGCTTACGTACATGAAGTCAGTTAGATCATAAAGTCCGTTAATATCTGGTTTACCAATCCAGTGTACGTGTGAGTTCTAGGCAGAACACTGGCTAAACAGACAGTTCAACTTAAAATAATTGTGTCTGCTACTACAGCAGAATAATTTTGGTGTACACGTATTTCTCTGTGCGACCTGGCATCTTCCAGTAGGCCTAAAGCATATAAAAGGAACCGCAATGTTTTGTCAATTGAAACGAAAACAGAAATTATCAAGAGACTAGGAAAAGGTGAAACTGTGTCTTCATTTGCGAGGATTTTCAATGTTGAGAAAGCTACCGTCTCTGACATCAAAAGTAACAAGGATAAAATTATGAGTTTTGCATCGAAATTGGATAGTGAAAATGGGTCGAAGAAACATAAAACCATGAGAAATGCGAAAGATTTGAAATTGGAAGAGGCTTTGTATATATGGTTTGTGCAAAGAAGAAGCAAAGGGGAACCTATCTCTGGCTCTCTATTGTGTGAAAAGGCACTTCAGTTCAACAGTCAACTTGACGGTCCTCCTAGCCAGGGATGGTTAAGAAACTTTAAATCTCGTCATGGCATACGAGAATTGGAGATTCAAGGGGAATCTTCATCTAGCGATGCAACTGCCGCTGAAAATTTTAAAGAAACATTCTTGGCTTTTTTGGAAGAAGAAGGTTATTTACTCGATGATGTGTATAATGCCGATGAGACTGGCTTATACTGGAAATCATTGCCTCAAAAATCACTTGCATCTCAGCGCGAAGCAGCTGCCCCTGGGTTTAAAAAGTGCAAAGAGAGAGTAACAATTTTGGTAGCCGCGAATGCCAGTGGAAGTCATCGTTTACCGGTGCTAATGATCGGCAAAGCCAAAAAAACACGTTGTTTAAAGAATGTGACATGTCTCCCATTGTGCTACAAAGCACAGAAGAGTGCTTGGATGAATAGTGAAATATTTCTTGATTGGTATACAAATCAGTTCATCCCAAATGTGAAGAGGTTGAAAGAACAAGAAAAGAAAACTGGAAAAGTAATTCTTCTACTGGACAATGCACCATCTCATCCAGAGACGGATACATTGAATGCAGTTGATGCAAATTTTAAAGTAATTTTTCTGCTTCCCAATGTAACAGCACTGATTCAACCAATGGATCAGGGTGTTATAGCAAAGCTTAAAAAGATGTACAAGAAGGAAGTCCTGCGTCGTTTATTGTTGGCTGAAGATGAAGAAAGTGTGGTGGCGTTTTCAAAAAAAGCTTAATCTCAAAGACTGCTGCTATATGTAAGCTGATGCTTGGACCACCCTGTCACAAGATAATCTCAACAAGGCTTGGAATAGATTGCTTGGGAAAAAAGGAGGAAATGAAACTACTGCAGTGGACACAAATGATGATTGTATAAATGAAGTTGTGGAACTGTTTCAAGCAATGCCCGGATTTTCGGACTGTGACAAAGATGATGCACACATGTGGCTAGAAGATGATAATGATTCTGGTTTTCAGTTTTTGAATGACGAAGAAATTTTGTCTTTTGTGCAAGAAGAAAACCAAATACATTAGTGACCGATGATGAAGACTCCTCAGAAGTACATGATGTACTTGTAGATTATGAAGAAAACCCAAAACGTCGACCAAGTCCTGAAGAGGCCTTTATAGCACTAGAAACAGCGATGGCTTGGTACGAGCAAGAAGATGACAGCTGTCCTACACAGCTTCTGCTGTTGAAGAGAATGCGGGACTTAGCAGCCAAAAGCAGACTATCCAGTTTGGCGCAAAAGAGGATTCCTCATTATTTTAAATAGTGGGCTACATCTGTGCAAGTACATGTATACGTAAGTTGCGCCTGGTTTTGAATTGTTTGTAATGTTATTTTGAAAACATTTCTCTTTCTTAACAAAAATAATTAATACAAGTAGTACATGCACTGCAGTGTAATGAAAGATTTTGGTGATACAGTGATCTAATACAGTGTGGGTATTATTATTACAGTACAAGTAAATATGTTTTATAGTGTATTTTCCTTGTGATTGTTAATTATTTTTAGAAATATGTGTACATGTACTCGATACATCATGTAATCCAATTATCCGAACATTTGATTATTCGAACGATGCTCGGTCCCATGGGGTTCGGATAAATGGAGTTCTACTGTACTTGAATTTCAACTTTTATTATAGGAGCTCTTCTTGCACTGAAATTATTTCTTTCACTATTCCTTTTGTCCTTTGTACTTTTTTTCCATTAATACTTATTCTAATGGGCATTTGTTGCTAACCTCAGGGCACTAACATAAGTAGTAATTCTGATTATAATGAATGTCAATGTCATATGTATTTACTGCTATTAACACTTCCAGTCACTTGTAGCTTATCTCGTTGTATTTGAAATAATGCTTGTTACTAGTAATGATTCTCAATGCCACTTGTTGCTATTGTCATTAGTAATTTCATTGCCATATGTTTCTAATTTAACTAATAGTTAATTTCAATTGTAGTTATTCTTATTTGTAATAATCAATCTCTTTGTCACCTTGCGTTAACTGTCAATTTTTACTCTGCCCTGCATAGTTCCTGAGGTCTCTGGAGACAAAGAATAGGACTCAAGCTACCTCGGACATGCCATAAGAGATGACTAATATGAGGTAGTGCATGGGGACTGGCACTCTTATCATGTAAAACACATTGCAACACAAACCACAACTACAAGAGCAGGTAACTGATATGATGCTGGCTTCCTACAAGGGGACTAACTGCAGTGATGGCTCCATACTCCATAAGGAGCAAGATGGGAAATGAAGATAAACATTTACTCTCACTGTTATCCTATATATAAAATCCCTGCTTTTTCTGTCAGTGCGTAACGCTAAGGGGTGCAACTTTGGTTGAAAGTTAGACATTAATTGTATTGTTTCCCTTATATGTACTCTCCCGCAAATAGTAACACTTACCAAAGAAGAATGCGTAAATGACGGTGTGCACAAAAATATTTATTAAATGTGTGATCCCATATACACACATTGGGATCTTCACTGCTGCTATGTAGTTCGTGTACTGTGGTGATGCACAGTGGTTTTTTAAAATACTTTTGAATAAGTAAAATTGCCGTTAGGTATTGGTGCTTTTGAATTTAATTCCCGTCTTATGACTGGCTTTTACACTAGTGCCGTAATAATTTGGAAAACGAGCCTTTAAAGTAAAATAGCTTTTACATATGTTTCTCAAATACTTGAATAAAAGCTACGGAAAACTAAATACTAAGTATGGAAAATGAAACAATTCTAAAGGCATGCAAGATAGTTTAAAAAGCAAAACACCACAATGACTGATTAGTTAAAGTAAAAAAATTTCAAATGACCCGAATGAACTGTCAGTAGACCTCTAGACCCTCGTCGAGTCTGAGAAGCATCAAGAAGATATATTCGTCCATCTTCCGATGAGCCCATTACAGAAATTTCCGGAAGTTCAGGAATGGAATGCCGTGACCCTCCTGGGATAGTGATTTTAATAAACGTGGGCTAAAATGTCCTTCAAATAAATTAAAACCAACAGCACAATGGTAGACCTACAAGAAGAAAGCAGTTGAAGATGTACAATCTAGACCAGAGAGGAATGGAAAAAAAAGTGTTGGTAGCAGAGCTTCAAGGATTCAGAACACAGAAGACGAGGGACAAGAAAAGGTAACAGAATGGAAAGAAAAAGTAAAAAAAATTTATGGAAAAAGTGAGAAGAAAACAGAAAGAAGAGAATCTGAAATAGAAGAAACTACAGTGGAAGAAACAGAAACAAAGAAGACAACAAATATTAAAGAAGAATAGGGACAGAAGAGGAAACAGACATGAAGGAGAAAAAGTAGAAATAGAAGCAGGAAGAAGAAAAGATCTACGAGTATAAAACCAAGAAGAGGAGAAAAGGTAGATGTGGAAAACGAGGAAGTAAAGAAAGAATAAGGGACATTTAAAAGAGAATTAGGAAAAAATGGTCTTCATCTGCACAAACTGTATATATTAAAACAATGCAATAACTATATTTTTTATGCATCTTTTTTAACATAAAGGTTTAGTTTAAACATCAGAAATAAGACCTATGAGACATAACTGGTTATTGTTGAAAAAAAAAAGGCATAAGCCATATCACTACATATTACACACACTCACTGATAGTTTATCATCAATTCTATATACCATTAACATGCATGGAGGCATAGCTGGAGTCATCCTTATATGACCACCAGCTATGCACAATGCTACAATATATACTACTGGACAAAAGTTAAGGGCCGCCATTCAGTTTAGACAAGGCTAAAAGATAGCTAAAGCATTTTAGCCATATAAAAAGACATAATACATTGTTGAAGACCAAAATAGAAGGCAGAGTTGAAGGCAAACGTGCAAGAGAAATACAGCGCTATAAGCGAGAAGATAACATCAAGAGACGGACAGGAAAGAGTTTATCACAGTGCACCATCAAGACAAGAGACAGAAGATGTTGGAGATCCATTGAAGTGACCTTCATTGTGGAGATGGCAGAGGATGACGGCTATATGTTATTCACAACTTTTTGCATACACATAAAGCAGTCAGTAACATTACAAATACTTACTCTTTTCTCCAAAGTAAAAGCTGCCGGCACTTGAGGGCGTTGTTGTGAGACTGTTCGGATGATGTCCAGGTGGCTCACTTTGCACAGAGCGGGCAGAATTTGAGCGGTTGAAGCGAGAATGTTCAGGGCAGGATATGAGGCGATGCACCAAGGTCTGGCCACCACGAGAAAAGTCTAGATTGTTCTTGATTAATGACAAACCTGGAG
Organism: Oreohelix idahoensis; assembly: GCA_024509875.1. NCBI lineage: Eukaryota > Metazoa > Mollusca > Gastropoda > Stylommatophora > Oreohelicidae > Oreohelix > Oreohelix idahoensis. The sequence continues at coordinate 163,618 of JAMPIV010002454.1, forward strand.
GAGGTACATTTATTTGAAGCATAAGTAAAACACCATGCAGCAATCACAGAAATGGAGAATATAATGGTCTGAACATCTTGTTTGAAGGCAGCCTAATCAGCTGTCAGCATAAGTCTTCTCCCCCCCCACCCAAGTACTACCCCAGGGGTCTCTCAGGGGACAAAGAAAGACTAGGAATACTACTCAGGCATGTCATAAGAGATAAGTAAAATGAGATTGTGCATGGGGCTGGCAAACTCATCATGTAAAATAAATTGCTACAGAAACCATGACAACAAGAGGACATAAATTGTTTTAAAAACTAGCAACAACCCATCAAAATTGACAGGTTTTTAATTGCAGCCATCTTATCATTTTGATCCATAATAATAAGTCTAGCAATAACCCGTCAAAATTGACAGGTTTTTCATTATAGTGTGTTGTTTCTGTTACATGTATTACAGACGGTACTATCACTACTGTGGTCATTTCATTGCAGTTGACCGTCGTTACATATTTGTAGTGAAAATTATATGGATGTATTAAATATGAAGACATTGAGTAACCTTCCTAAATGACATGTGGAGCAGTGATAATGATCTAATGGACAGTAAATTGACTAAATAACTAACATTTCTTTTATGACAACATGTCTCGTAATTGTTTTAAAATTTTGCCGTGGTCGACTTACTGCCTCTGAGAACAACGTTCGAAGTTTGACGAAACTCCAGTTCATGTACTGTTTATCAATTGTGCTGTTGGCTTCTTTCCATAATCAAACTGTTCATGCACACCATCATTTGCGCACTTTTTTATTTTTGGGAGAGTACATATAAGGGAAACAATACAATTATTGTCTAACTTTCAACCACAGTTGCACCCCTTAGCTGTGGTTGAAAGTTAATGTACTCTCTCGAAAATAGAAAAGTGCGCAAATGATGGTGTGCATGATGTGACCGACCGACCAATGTACTTACGACGGGAATTATGGTATTGGATTTTACTTCATTTTGGTGAGGCATACCACATTCAACCTAGACAAAATATATGTCAAAATATAATAGACCATGTGGACATAAATACTTCGGCACTGGCCAACCGCAAAGGAATCAACTAAAGTGAAGGCTACATGCTCCACAGGGAGCAAGTATGGAGATTACGAATGAATGAATCAATCAATCAAGTCTTCAACAGCAGAAGGTCTGGCTTTAGGGAAAGAGGAAACCCAAAAGGAAGATGGGCCTAAGGTATTAAAATAATCCTGAGAAAACATAGTCAGAAGTTAGCCTAGGCAACACGTCATGCACAGGAAGAGAAACTACAATGTCTGTCAAACTCTTTTCAGAGGGGACAACCAAGATACTAAACATTTTGAAGTTTTTTTTTAAACATTTTGAAATGTGTACTTAGAGAATACCTGGTCACAAAGATAACCAACAAAGAAAATACGATAACTCTGAATTAATGTAATCAGACCTAAAGGTCTTTAATATCTGGACATGCGCCCTAATATAACCGACTAGGTTGGAAGGGACTCGCCTTGCCAAAACGAGGCCAAATTTTATTTAACAAAAATAAAAACTCTGAAAGGCATGAGCTAGGCTAGATTGCATAAATATCTGTTCTCATAGCCCCTTCCCCTTCTAGGCTGGCAACCTCATCACGTAAAATATAAATTGCTACATACAACACCGCTGTAAGAGCATGTGAATTCCTGGTGAACTGAAAGGTAATAAGTGAATGAACTTTAGTCATGAAACTTCCCTTTGTTGAAGGGCTATGCTCCATGGGGAACTGAAAGGTAATAAGTGAATGAACTTTAGTCATGAAACTTCACTTTGTTGAAGGGCTATGCTCCATGGGGAACAGAAAGGTAATAAGTGAATGAACCTTAGTCATGAAACTTCACTTTGTTGAAGGGCTATGCTCCATGGGGAACAGAAAGGTAATAAGTGAATGAACTTTAGTCATGAAACTTCACTTTGTTGAAGGGCTATGCTCCATGGGGAACTGAAAGGCAATAAGTAAATGAACTTTAGTCATGAAACGTCACTTTGTTGAAGGGCTATGCTCCATGGGGAACTGAAAGGTAATAAGTGAATGAACTTTAGTCATGAAACTTCACTTTGTTGAAGGGCTATGCTCCATGGGGAACAGAAAGGTAATAAGTGAAAGAACATTAGTCGTGAAACTTCACTTTGTTGAAGGACTATGCTCCATAGGGAACTGAAAGGTAATAAGTGAATGAACTTTAGTCATGAAACTTCACTTTGTTGAAGGGCTATGCTCCATGGGGAACAGAAAGGTAATAAGTGAATGAACTTTAGTCATGAAACTTCCCTTTGTTGAAGGGCTATGCTCCATGGGGAACTGAAAGGTAATAAGTGAATGAACTTTAGTCATGAAACTTCACTTTGTTGAAGGGCTATGCTCCATGGGGAACAGAAAGGCAATAAATGAATGAACTTTAGTCATGAAACTTCACTTTGTTGAAGGGCTATGCTCCATGGGGAACTGAAAGGTAATAAGTGAATGAACTTTAGTCATGAAACTTCACTTTGTTGAAGAGCTATGCTCCATGGGAAACTGAAAGGTAATAAGTGAATGAACTTTAGTCATGAAACTTCACTTTGTTGAAGAGCTATGCTCCATGGGAAACTGAAAGGTAATAAGTGAATGAACTTTAGTCATGAAACTTCACTTTATCATCATCATCACCCTTCGGCTCCCGAAGCAGCATAGGCCTTCCGTAAACTGAAGCCAAGACTTCCTGTCCAGTGCCATCAGCTCAAGATCTTTCCATGTCTTCTCCATCACCTTCATGTCTCCAGTTCTCTTCTCCATATGTTCTTTGGTTCTCCTCTACCTCTCTTACCCTGAGGAGTCCAGAATAAGGACTGACTGGTAATGCTATTAACAGGTTTTCTCAATATGTGTCCTATCCATCTCCAGCATCTTCTTCTCATCTCTGGCTCTTGTCATCAGTTCCCCATTAGGGATCTTAGTCTTTTTCTGCTCTTGTGCTTTTCAAGGCTTCATCATGGAAGTTGACAGATAAAATGACGGATGAACATATGCTTCGAAGTTGCCCAACATATACGGAACAGAGAAAGCGCATATGGCCGACATGGTATTTCAGTACTATTTGTGGAAAAGCTCTACGGAGATTCAAATAGCCTCAAACTGACTACTGCTTTCTTTGAAAACATTCAAGTAGACGTCTGAGAGTGTATGAAGAAGAAGATGCTATTAGTCTTTTTCAGAGCTTCACCATGCTAACTGACAGACACTAGTAGTTCTTGTCAGGGCTAACTGACAGACACTAGTAGTCCTTGTCAGGGCTAACTGACAGACACTAGTAGTCCTTAGTATTTGTCAACACCAAACTGGAGCTAAAAGAGTTCACTTATTTTTAAATGGCAACAGTGCTCTCATATAACCAATGCACTTTTTTTCTAGGCTGAAAGGTATGTGCCTCATTACAATAAGGCAGATACCCCAATGAGAAAAAAATTCTATACTTCAACTAAACCACAGCACTCAATGTGTTCCTAGTCTTCCCCTTCTCCTCCATCACTGTGGGTTCCATATAAGTGACTGATGAATGATGTGAGACTTCTTCAGAATATGTCAAATATGCAAGAGTGATGTGAATTCATTTTCATCCCTAGTAGACATGTATCCAGAACAAACACAGATTAAAATTTTTCTACCTGGTGCAACATGTCGGTTATCTGAAGATCCAATGATATGGGTAAGGCAATCAAGTATTCGATGCTGGAAATCCTGAATAGAACGGAAAAAAAAAACATAGAGAAATGATAATTTAATATAATGGCAAAGTACTAAGAATATTAAAAACAACAACCACAAAGCTACAGACTTTCATAAATGGGTGCCTGTGCATGATAGAAGGGTGGAAGTGGTATGGCAAGATCACTCAAGTGCTAGCTGAACAAGGGATGAGAAGAATACATTGGAGATGGATAGGACACACACTGATGAAACCTGTAGATAGCTTTACAAGTCAGTCCTTGTTCTGGAATCCCCAGGGTATGAGAGGTAGAGGGAAACCCAGGTACACTTGAAGAAGAGAACTGGAGACAGACATGAAGGGTATGAGAAGGTCATGGACAGACCTTGAGCTGATGGCATGGAACAGGAATACTTGGTATAGGTCATGGACAGACCTTGAGCTGATGGCACAGAACAGGAATACTTGGTATAGGTTTTCTCCTTGTGGAGCAGAAGGGTGAAGAAGAAGACAAAGAATATTAACGGGAAACATAGTCCTTGCTGATAAAACATCTGTGGTTTTTTCAATGTAGGTGTTTAAAAATGATTGACACCACAACGAATTAATAGTAATAGCCCCTTCAGTCATAACTGACTATGGGAACGCGCCCCTCAGGTGACAGCCCTCGGCTGTTTTATTTCCTCTTGTTCCTTTTGACGTTTTCTCCTCTCTTCCGCCTGCTGTGAGAGCTTCTTTTTGCCCAATCTGAGGTGGCGCCATACAGAGCACCGCCACATGGTGTGATTGGCAGCTTCATCCTCCCAGATTGCTCGATTTATTCCCAGTGCCCTCATGTCTCTTGCAGTCATCATTGAACCTCAGCTGCGATCGCCCGACTGTTCTTTCACAACAAAGCAGATGCCACAAATATATATTGAAGATATTGCCCTTGCAGATAACAAAAATCTGTGGGTTGGTCAACACAACTGTTCAAATATTCTAGACAATATCGCAGCATAAAAAGCTATAATGCAATTTAACAATACACAAAGAAAAAAAAATATATATATATATAGTTTTCAGTACTTAATTTTTACCAGTTCAAACTACACACACAAATAATAGACATTTAAAAAAAAAAGATTAAATGGGTACCTTGAGTTAGGGATGGCAAAGGCAGTGAGGAAGGGAACTAGTCACCCCACCTCATAAAACTAGACCTAGTGTAGTGAAGTCTCTAACACTTCACTCCTCTACAGCAGTACCTGTCATGGGACTACAAATACCATTTTTACCTACACAATTATGACAATCAGAATTAAACAGATTTCTCAATGAACAGGTATGACTATTGAAACATACCTGAAATTCTTCATCTGTGAGGTAGACTATATTCTTTGGTTCACATGCTATAGCAATAAATTCTAGACCCTGAGTCGCCCATCTGCAAAAATTCACAAATAAAATGTTACCTTAGCAGAGAAAAGCAGTAAATTTCCTGCACTTTTGTTTGATCAGTAATGGATTATTCAATTCTGCTCAAAATACATCACTAGAATTCCTAACTTTGAAGCAGCAGAGAGAAGTAGGAGGTAAACTGGTTGGCTAAAGAAAGAGGCTGCAGACTTGATATGAAAACCCTGTACACTCTTCTAAAAAACTACAAAAGGTGGATCAGAAAAGAGTTTTCTAGTGATGTATTAACAATGGTACCCTGTGTAGTTTCCAGGGGTCTCTGACGAGACAAGGAATGGGACCCACTGCTCCATCAGGCATGTGGTATAACATGAGGTTGGGCATGAGGTTGCATCTCATCATGTAAGACAAGTTGCTACTGAAACATACCACTGCAAGAGTTTTTTTTTTTTTAAAACGTATGTCCGCTATTACGCAAGGTGAAATCTCAGGTTAGTAAATCTAACCTGAGACTGATTTTACGTGAGTATCCTATTTTCCCTGTACGCTGACAGGTGTCCTATTGCCATTCATGCCGATACTGGCCGTCCTCGGAGGGTACTCATTAGAGCTGGGTTGGCTACGGAGCCGTTCGGGTTATCCAAGTCCCTGGTCGACGACACTCTTTCAAATGTTCTCGCCCAGGCTCGAATTAATCCAGTCCAAAACCTGGTCGACGACACTTCTTCAAACGTCCTCACCCGGGCTTGAACCTGGATCACCTGATCGCCAGCGCAGTGTGGTAACCATTACACCAGCGTGGCTCCCAGAGTTTGTAAATACTTGGTGTATGCTTCCTGCAAAGAGGACCAACTAAAGTGATGGCTACGTGCACCATAAGGAGTAAAAAGGAAAATGATACTGATGATGATTAATGGCCTACTCTAAAGATGAGAGAAGGATTAGAAGGGGGCGGGGAAGAGAGAGAGAGAGATTCCTCTGCTGAAATCTGATCTTATACCTTAGATTAACTCACACAGCTGTTTTCACAGTGGAACCTAGATTAACTCCCACAGCTGTTTTCACAGTGGACCCCAGATTAACTCACATGGTTGTTTTCACAGTGGACCCTAGATTAACTCACACAGCTGTTTTCACAGTGGACCCCAGATTAACTCACATGGTTGTTTTCACAGTGGACCCTAGATTAACTCACACAGCTGTTTTCACAGTGGACCCTAGATTAACTCACATGGCTGTTTTCGCTGTGGACCCTAGATTAACTCACATGGCTGTTTTCGCTGTGGACCCTAGATTAACTCACACAGCTATTTTCACAGTGGACCCTAGATTAACTCACACAGCTGTTTTCACAGTGGACCCCAGATTAACTGACACAGCTGTTTTCACAGTCATTTATAACTGCAAATCTCAATAACTGAATCTATTATTTCCATGGGGTATAAGATCATAGCAGGGGTCTCTGGTGAGACAAGGAACAATAGGACTACTGTTCCCTCAGACATGTCAAAGAAGGGGACTAATATAAGATTGAGCATGAGGCTGGCAACCTCATCATGCTAAACATACTGCTACATGAACCACTGCAACAGCATGTGAATGCTTCATGCAAGCGGACAAACTGCAGTAGAGGCTCCATTCCTCCAATAGGAGCGAAAAGGAAAATGATGATGATGATGATTAGGCAACTGGTTCTAATTCACAGAATGACCTTCACATTAATTAATTAAATTATTTTATTGCGCTGTGAAGGTGAATCACCTTCCATGTCAAAAATCTCTTGAGTGTTAGATTCTCTAACATGTTGTTGTTGAGGAGCCATGCTGGTGTAATGGCTACGGCGTTGTACTCACGACCAGGTTTTCATGGTTCAAACCTGGGCGTCAGCGTTTGAAGGAATGTTTACGACTGGAAATTTGACTGAATAACCTGAACGGCTCCTGCACATAAATCCTGTGTAGATGGGAAGGAGCAAAGCTCCTGACCGGGTTGGAAGGAAAGTCCACTGACCCCCCCAGCCTTGCAATGACATGTCATTGGGCCAAAAGAGCTGGAAAGCTCGAGTGCCGCTGGTTAGAGAAAAAAAACAAAAAAAAACATGTTGTTGTTGTTTAACTAGGGCTGCTGAGCTTCTCACTCTTTTACAGCCAATACCAAGTTGAAGACTCCTTGGTATTATCTACACTGTAGATCCAGGTTTTTTCTGTGGGTTTTCTCCCATTCCGAAACATGTTGAGTTGAAGTCATGAGCTCCAGTTTCTCCAGCTTGGCTGGCATTTAAAGAACCAGTACATCTGGTTCCTAGTTAGGAGGAAGTAAAGTGTGGCACACTGAGCATTCCCTGCCATCTGACTGTGCTCTGGTTCTGGGCTCTCCCAAGGAATTGTCACGTTCTATGCAGAGCCACTTCTCAGTTCCCACTGCCCATCATGAGCCCAAAGTGAGATCCTCCAGCATGCAGCAACTAGGTAAAAAGCCAGAGTTACGTCTGGGGCTCAAGTGACTCCGCCAAGTTTAGTTTGTACTGCTGCGTTCTCAACATGTTTCACCACAGGGGAATCCCTAGAAGTGTGTGCATGATTTCAAGAGTCTATGAGGGTGTAATTAGCCTCACATACAGAGGTTCACTTCCACATCTGAATACTGTAGTATTGTGTTTAGCTGGTGGTCATATATGGATGACTCCAGATATGCCTCCATGCATTCTCTAACATGTAAATCTTCTGTCCATCTTTTTGGAAAAGAAGACTGAGGGGGGAATTATCATTCTAATGCTGCCTTCTAGACAAGATACTGCCAAGTGTTTCTTGTGTGGTATTTCTCTTCCCTTTCATTAGCTGCATCTTGAAGAAAGAGACCACTTTGCCCTCTATGGCACACAAAATAGGTTCTGTTGTTTCTGCATCAGGATGCCTGGAAGCTAGATACATAAAGATCTCCCAGTAGTGACTGACATCATAATCATTGGTACAATTTATCGTTAATAGACTTTGTGCTCATTAAAAGAACTGAAAAGTCCTTACAGGAGGTATATTTATGTTAACCAGAATCTCGTTAAATGAACCGCTCATTAATCAAGAGACTACTGTATATGCCTGGTGTTTGGATCTCATAATTCATGTAATTATACTGCATACATTTTCTGTGGACATAATACAACACACTTATTTCCCTTAACATTTTCCCCCACCATTAAAATATATTCTCTTCATAAACTGCCTCTGGAAAAAAAAAAAACATTAATGGTCAAATAACTTTGTTCATGGAATCTAGAGTTCAAATGTATAATTTCTTAAATTCATCATTATATTACCCTACAATAAAAGTTGTCCTGTTCTCTATGACACCAAAAAAAAATGCATTACAGCTGAACTTTATGGGTGGGAAAAGGGGGAAGGAAAAAAAAAAACAACCAAAATGTTCAAATCAATTGCAGAAGCAACACACTGACCTTGGCCTAGTTCCCCTGCCTCTTTCACACTTGTCAATGACAAAGTTCATCCAGGCTTTGGCAAATGAAACAGTCATATGACACATCTTCTCTCTCTGGTCTCTGGATACAAGGCGCATCAGTTCCCGTTGGTACTAATATTTAAATAAATGAACATTTGGTAGAACACAAATTGCAACTCATAAATGAACAACTGCATAAATTCAGTGATCTGGCATCTTCACAAATCATGTTACGAATGATTAAGGAATCAAGAACAACTATGCTAATTTTGTTTGCTGAAATTTTGCTAATTATTTTTGGATGGGTATGAAAAAAAATCGAAAAAAGGCGATTCGTCTTACGAGGACAAAAGATAAAGAAAACAGCCAATGTTGTGGTCACAAAGCCTTCGTCAGGGAAAGGAAAGAAAGAAAGTGAGGGCTAGATAGGACACATAAGAAACTAGTTAACTGATTCCGTACGTAATTATTTTCAGCTCTGGACGGAATTATTTTTAAGCCCCAAAAATTTACACATACATAATTTACGTTTACTGACAATGTGTGTCTAATCATGAGTTAAGTATAACATATTATATATCAAATTAAAGTACATTAGATGAACAATATAAATCCATATGCCTTTCTAGCTAATTTTATGTTATGTTTATGTTATAACAGATAACATGTACACGGAAAAAAGATAACTTGAAATTTTGAACAAAAATTTTCGACTTACGTAAGGCTTGTAACATAAATTGTTATCACAATACAGTTTCACTGCTCTCTTTGTGCAGGTAATCCATTTAGAAACACAGAAAAAGTAAGAAAGTTATGGTTGATCACACAGTTTGTTCACTGTTCACATATTAGTAACATATCCTGTGTGTTTTTCGGCCATTATGGCGATACGACAAAACACGATTAAAGATGAAGATAAATGTGAAAAAATCCGTTCAAACGCAAATAAAAGACGTTGAAGCTTGTTGAAATTTGCCCAGTTTTGTGTTTACTTCCGTTCGAGATAAATTCCGGGCAGTATAAAATATCAGAATAGAAAGAAAGAATGAAATAAATCAGCGTCTTTTAAAAGATCTTACGTCTACAGCGTTCGGCCTTTGCGTCTATTATTAGATCTTGCGTATGGAATCAGTTAAATATACAAATAAAACATGGGTACTTCCCTAAAGGCAGCTAAGGCCTATTTTTGGCAGCAATGTAGACAAAGTTGAAGGAACATACAATGAAGGAACATACAATGAAGGAGCATACAACGATTATCAAAATTAGAAGATAAAAGGCAAGACAAGATGTCAGTGCATCTGAAAACATGGAGTTTTGCTGCAGTCTTCTGCATCGTTGCCAGGAGCTTCACAGGAAGTAAAGAAAGAATAGGAATGCAGCTCCTTCAAGCATGTCATGTGGATGTGGATGTGGATGTGCATGGGGCTTGTAACTTCATCATGTAAACAAACTGCTATAGAAACTAAAGCTGCACCGAATATTCGATTCGGTGCTGAATAGTGCATTCAATGAACCATTCATTTTCGGCCGAATAGCATGCTGCCATCAAATATGAATAGTAAATTTATGTTCAGCACTGCGGACAACACGTTTTCAGATAAAAGATGTTGACTTTTGGGCAGAGATTGTTGAGACTTTTTTTTTTTAAAAGCCAATGCATGTTTCATGCAGTAATTTAAAAAAATTGATTAATGGCTAGTTAGTAGTATTAAATAGTTCCATGATATCTGACCTATTTTTTGTAACGCAGTACAATTCATAAAAATGTCAGTAGACCTAATGAACACAACTTTTTATGCCCAACATTCACTCACTATTTCATGGCTGTTTGTGCCTTATACCTGAGCGATCTTTTAGTTTCGGTGACCGGAATTCTGACACCGGGTATAACATTTTCATATGCACCGTAAAAAACTATTGAGGGTTTTGGCGGGGAAAATCAGCTGATGTATGTGTAAAATCAGTAAAATATAAATCATTACACACTCGTTCTGGATAAACACAGCGCTAAAATTCTTTTGTGTACTATAACTTTGTTCTGTGTTCTATTTTTGATTGCATTTTTATTTGTTTGAAATTAGTTTTGACAGAGTTACAGACTTTTGAAAACAGCATCATCATTTGAGGAAATTCAAAAAATAAGTAATCTTTTTATTAATTTAATATCTAAAAATCGGCCCATTCGTTTGAGTTTATAATTATAAAGACTTCTCGAAGGGAAGCTAAAGATTATTTCCACATACTTTTTTTTTTGGTTTCATATCTTGAGAATGTGTGGTAGTCAGTTTTGTGAGTTTGGCATTACAAGAACAAGCATATTGTCACCAGATTTTATAACATTTAAATCACTGTAAACGCATTCCTGATACTCGCAAATCTTAAATAAGGTTGTAAAAAAATAACTTTTTGTAAAGCACCATCTGTTTTTGCATTTTCATTCATTTATAATGATATTTAGCTGCGTATATAAGCGTCAGAAAACATGTAAAGCTATAGATCGATTACTTCCACAATACTTTGATCTATCTTTCAAGTCTTGTTAATCTTGTATTTATAATATGAATGTCTTTTTTTTATTGTGTGTGAATTAAGGACTATTCCATTAGTGTTCTTTGGTAGACAATCCTGTGCACACGATGGCTGCCAAAGAATTCTAAGTAACTGTTTGTATATCTTCTTTCATTCAAAGTTACAATGCAGGTAGTAAATTTAGAGAAACCAAATTCTAAATCTAATACCATCCTTTTATCAATGGCTAGAGTCAGAGATACATATGATAATTTAGAAATATTTATGAATGGCATGAAAGCTCAGACAGAGTCACTAAAAGATTTAGAGTGGGATGGTAAAAAAGTTGTTGTTTTCTTATTCGGGGATTATGACTTTTTGATGAAAATGTTTGGTTTGTCTGGAGCTCAAGGAATATACCCATGTCTGTGGTGTCTCCAGCAAAACAAGGAAATAAAGACATCCAGAGAGCATACAACTTGCAAACCAAGAAGTTTGGCAATGTTGATAAGAGATTACATATGAAATATGGGAAAGGGAATAAAAGGCAAGTGGCACGTTACCATAATTGTTTACACAAACCAATGTTAGAGATTGAAATTGAAAATGTAGCTCCTCCTTACCTTCATATTTTATTAGGCATTGTTTTGAAACACCACAGACTTCTAGAACAGGTAGCCGATACAATAGACGCAAAGATATTTGAGAATCCGCAAGAGATACATGCAAACATTAGTACTAATAAGAACTTGAAGAGATTTGGTTGGAACTGTAAACAGGCAGAAGAATTAGAAGCTAAAATTGAATTTTTTCAGGCAGGTATTGAACTTTGTGAGGATAAGGAGGAGACAGATAGTTTTAAAGTTAAACTTGAAAATGCACAAGATGCGCTGGCCAAACTTCAGTTTCAAGATCTGTGTGCTAGGTCTGGTCCAGTTTGCTCACACTTGGACAAGGTACTAGCCAAACACAAAATCATACACAGGCTTATCATAGCAGAGCATTCATAGGGAATCACTGCCACAGATATCTCACACAAAAAGTTTATAAAGATCTTACAAGAGCAATCATTACACAAACACTGAAAATTACAGACAAGATATAACTAACATAGCTTTTATTGCCCAAGAACAATTCAACTCACTGAAAGAAGCATTTGAGAAAGTACACAACAAAATATCACACAGTAAACCAATTAGTAAAGAATCAATAACAGCATTAATAGAGACTTATATGTCTTTGTTCAGAAAGCTATTCCCCAGTAAGACAATTCCTAAACAGCACATATTAGAAAAACATTGCGCAGACTGGATCAGAACTCATGGCTTTGGAATGGGCATGCATGGAGAGCAAGGAGGAGAATTTGTACATTCCACTATTTCCAAAATTGAAAGACGCGCCAGCGGTATTAAAAATATAACTTCACAATTAAAATTTATAATGGAAACTCATTTGTTACAAATTTCTCCATCTGTGAATGTACAGATTCATCCTATAAAAAAAAGGAAGTGTGAATGATAATTGAGCAAAATTTTGGGGCTAGAGCAAATTATGGCAGTTGTTGCGTGAGAGTGACAGAATTAACAGAGTGTGGAAATCATTTAATAGATGTATTTATTAAATACACCTATTTATCTATTAAATTGAACATTTTGTTTTACTCATGACCATACTCATTTTTACATGACCATCGTGATGTATGATTGAGATAATTGTTAGCTCTCATGTTTTGGGGACAATTGGGTGTGTTATTTTAAGGTAATAAATGTGGACTTGAAATTTAATGTTTCAATAATTAATGTTTGACGCATGAAACCAAAACAAAACTTTGATATCCATTTTCTGCAGGTTTTCTACTTTTGATTTCTGTAATTTGTTATGCATGTTGATTGTGACCGTTTTAGTGTAAACTGCATTAGAAACAAACCATAACAAAATATTAAAAAAACGTAAATTTTACACTATTTCAGACTATTATATCTTCTGTTCTAATTGTGATAAAATGTTTGTTCTTGTTCTAAAATTTACTCTAACATTTCTAGTCTAGCTTTACGCAAAATTAAAGCCGGTATTTATAATAATAAAGTAGCCTAAAAGCATTAATTAAGCCCTATCAAAAGTAAACACCGCCAAATTTTTTTCCCGTTAGGAAATTGACCACGTGACCTCTGTCACGATAGCTATAAATAGAGCGGTCAGGGACAACTAAAAGATCGCTGGCAAACAGCCGTGATTTGTATTCGTATTCGGCCGAATAGTTAAAGGCCTCTATTCGCATTCGGCCGAATAGTAAAAACCACTATTTGGTGCAGCCCTAATAGAAACTAGTGCTGCAAGAGTTTGGTACAGCTTGCTGCAAGTGGACTAGCTGTTGTGGTGATTCCATGTTCCATAAGAAGGGACAAGGAAAAGAATGATGATGATGAGTACATTGGGGAAATATGTGGAAATAAAAATAAAATCAAGTCCAACACCAAAACCAGAATCTTCAACTCAAATGTCAAGACTGTCCTATTGTATGGCTGTGAAACATGGAAGTAAATAATGACGACCAAGAATTAGCAGACTGGCATACACGGGTGCTTGTTCAGAATAGGATTGAAATGATGTGGCAAGATCACCAATGTGAAACTGATGACAAGAATCAGACAAGTGCCAGTGAAACAGGAGATATGAAGAAAACGCTGGTAATGGATAGGACACACACTGAGGAAACATGTTGATAGCATTACAAAGCAGTCCTTGTTCTGGAATCCTCAGGGTAAGAAAAATACCATAGTCTTCTTCTTTGATCCTTAGCCGCCGACAGTCACAGCAGTCAGTAGCCATCATGCCTGGTGGCATCTTGTAGGGCAGCAACAAACTGCTTCCACTTTACTCATTCGGCGGCCATCTTTCATGCAGTGCCCCAGCTTTGGTTCATTCTTTGCATCTCGGACTCCACAGCTCTCCGCCTAGTTGTTTTTGGTCAGCCTCTCTTTCGCTTTCCTTTAGGGGTCCATAGCATAGCTGTTCTTGTGATGGCATCAGAGTCTCTTCTGAGGATGTGGCCAACTCAACTCCAGCGTCTGCCAGCTATGATGGCGTGCATGTCCTCTTGGTTGCTCCGAGCAAACAATTCTTGGTTAGTGATGGTATTCAGCCAAAAGATTCAGAGAATTTTCCTTAGGCAGACTGTGTGGAAAGAGGACAATTTCAACATCTCCTTCTCTGTTACTCTCCAGCATTCCATACCATAGAGAAGCACAGAAAGTAGAAAGAGAGATAGTGGCAGATTGAAAAACTCATGGGCATGAGAAATGTAGACTAATGCAAGGGATTACGAAGACATGGAAAGACTTGAGTAGACGGCACAGGACAGGAGGATTTGTACGGTCTTATGCTCCTTGAAAAGATCCAAAGATCCAATGTTTTCAAGAAGATATTTATCTAACTTCTAGTGTCTAAAAGAAGGCATACTGATCATGACAGATCAATAATGAATTGTGCATCATCTCAGGCACCCCAGGCTTTTCCCACCTTTCTCCCCTTGCTAACAACATGGCAGATGTGAGACAAAGCTTTTTTTTAGGACAAGGGAGGGCACACACACATACATTCACATAATTTTACTCTTTTGATTTATTCTATCTGGACTGGAGTGTCCAACTGACAGAGTGTTTTGAGTGCTTGTCTCTCGTGGCAAAGGTGCCAGGTTCGATTCACCGTACCGACACGCTCCAGCCTACCCAGCTGTAAATGGGTACCTGACTCTGCTCTTTGAGTTAGGGAAGGGAAAGGCAGTGAGGAAGGGAACTGGTTACCCCACCTCTCGATGCTGGACCTAGTATATTGAAATCTCTAACACTTTACTCCCGTACGGTAGTATCTACTATGGGACTACCTTCACCTTTTGAAAAGTTCAGAGTGGAGGGATGAAATGTTGCTATATTTTAGATATAGGAAATTCTTCTTCTTCTTCGTATACTTTCAGACGTTGACTTGAATAAGTTTAAAGAAAGTGGTGATAAGTAAGAGGTTGTTGGTATCTGGATAGAGTTTGTCCAGGAGTGGTATTGGTGACGGCCATGTGTGCTTTTTCTGTTCTTCATATGTTGACCACTTTTGCAGCAGTGTCATTTTATCGGTGCAGCTACAATATATGTACACTATATATACACTATATGATGGGTTATATTATAACCCACCTGTGGCTAAACAGGATATTTTTTCTTTAAAAAAAAAAAAAAAAAAAAAAAAAAAAAGACAAACTCTCTTTATAAAGACTATAAGAGAAAAACTCCAGATAGCTATCTTATGTGTTTTGTATGCTGCACATAGCATGAACTTACCTCAAAACCAAAATCATAAATTTTCAGCATAGTTTCCCTGTAGAGTTTAAGAATGGTTTCCTCATGTATAACACTGTTCAAGTTGAGTTTGTCATTCACTTGTTGAATAGCTTGAGATATCTTGACCATCAAGTCAATTGCATTGGTCTGTGAATCATCACAAGAAGGTACAAAGTTCATTAAGACTAGATTAGTCTAGAATATGAAAACATTATCATAATCCAATGTCATTAACTCTTAAGGAACACAATGCTTCTCACATGTTAGATGCAAGACATTTTTCTGTCCCTTTGAGTTTTCATGAAGTGTAAAAGTTAAAGGACCGATATTTACCCATTAGGAAGCTGAGACGCTTGGGAGTCATGACCCAAGTGGGCCCGCCCCCCTTAGAGTGTAAAGGAGTATATAGGGCCGAAACACTTGTCGGACGGGGGGACTTCTTCTGATGATCAGATTGCTTCCTGTTGTATCGCTCTGTAAAGAGTTTCCTATCATAGTTACATGGTCAAACCAGTGACGATCAGGAAAAGACCGATTGACTTCTGGAAAGACAGATGACACTGGGAAAGACTAGAAACCGGCTGACCGGGTTAGCACCCCGTAAGCTGTATTCAATTGCTATAGAACCCAAAAACGATAGATGCCCCCAGGATTCACCGAAAGGGGGGGAGAATGATGAATCCGCAGGTGCCTCATTGGAATCGACCAGACCCGTTACACGGACTTCGAGCTCTGAACAACGGCTGGAGTTTCCATGTGCCTGTGGTAGGGAATTCTCTACTCAGAGAGGAATGAAAATCCACAGAATGAAAAAGGGGTGTGGGAGGTCATCAGGGGGAGATCAACAGCACTCTGTCTCAATGGATAAGACATTAGAAAAACGCAGCCAGGAGTCAATCCACAGTGCTGAGTACATTCAAGTTGATCTGCCTGATGATGATCTTACACACTTCTTGGACGGGAAGAGAGATGCAATCAAGTTTCCACCTGCCAGTGCAAAAGGGCTTTGGGAACAGCTGGACGAAGCCCTGGCAAAAGAGTTGGATAAAAACCTGAAGCAGATAACTTTGGAGAAGAAGCTGGAAATCTTCGGCGACATAATATATCTGCACTGTCGCAAAGTGTTCGGAGTGAGGGAGGCAAGGGAAAGTAACCCACCACGAAAAAGTAGAAGACAAATTAAAATAGAAGAAATCAGGAAACAGAAGAAGCATGCCCGAAAACTGTTCAAGAACGCAGTTGCCGCAGAAAAGGAAGGGTTACGACAGGTTTGGGAGCACCTGAAAGGCCAACATAATGCCCTTTGTAGAGCAGAAAGGTTGTGCAGGAAGAAAAGGAAGACTCGAATGGATAGGGAAAGATTCTTCAGGGAGCCCTTCAAGTTTGCCAAAGAACTGTTTGAGCAGCCACGTTCGGGTACGCTAAACATCAGGAAAGAAGACCTGGAAGAACACCTTGGAATGACATATTCAGATGGTCGCAAAGATGAGCCGCTCAGCAGCATGGCAGGCCTTAAATGGCCAAGTAAGCCAGGAGCTGAATTTAACACCAAGCCCCCAACGGTGAAAGAGGTAGAAAGCATTGTCCAGAAAGCTCGGTGCAAGTCAGCTCCAGGTCCTAATGGTGTTCCATATGTGGTGTATAAGAGATGCCCTGAAGTGCTCAAACGACTGCTCCGTTTACTGAAGAGTGCATGGAAAACCCAGCTTGTAAGCAAGGAATGGAGGAAGGCGAACAGAGTCTACATCCCGAAGGAGCAAAATTCCACAGACATCAGTCAGTTCAGGCCAATCTTACTACTCAATGTGGAAGGGAAGATATTCTTCTCAGTGATGGCGAAAAGACTCACTACATACCTCCTGGCAAATGGGTACATTGACACTACCATTCAGAAAGGAGATATCCCAGGTACATTAGGATGTCTAGAGCATGCCACAATGATCTGGGAAGCAATCCAAAAGGCAAAGTCTGACAGAACAAACCTCCATGTAATCTGGTTGGATTTAGCGAATGCTTATAGATCCGTTCCACACCAGATGTTGTGGCAGGCCCTAGAAATGTATCATGTTCCACAAGAGATTGCAGAAATGCTGAAGCTGTATTTCGCAGGGTTTGCTGTCAGATTTTCAACCAGAGAGTACACAACGAAGTGGATTGGCCTTGAAGTTGAAATTGCGATGGGATGTACCATCTCTCCGATACTATTCGTGATGGCTATGCAGGTAATCCTCAATGCGGCTGAAGGAATGGCTATAGGTCCAAAGCTCGGTGGAATGTGTCACATGCCACCGCTCAAAGCATTCATGGATGACACAACAATTCTGACATCAGATGAACATCAGGCCCGGAGGATGTTAGCACGCCTGGATGAACTAGTCAGCTGGTGCAGAATGAGCTTCAAACCCAAGAAGTCGAGAAGCCTATCAGTCAGGAAAGGGAAGATAGCAGAGGTCATATTCACGGTTTCCAACCAAAGAATCCCTACTGTCATTGAGGAACCTGTTAAAAGTCTTGGCAGGGTGTACGATGCCTCATTAAAAGACTCAAAGGCAGTGCAACAGACAAAAAAATGGCAGACAGAGGGATACAGATCATAGACCAAAGCAGAATCCTGGGAAAGTTCAAACTGTGGTGCCTCCAGTTCATGTTGATACCGAAGTTGCTGTGGCCACTGCTTATATATGAAATAAGCACAAATACAGTGGAAGCCATAGAGCAGAAGGTCAACAAGTTCATGAGAAAATGGCTAGGGGTACCACCAGGTCTGTCAGATGTAGCACTGTACTGCAAAAAGTCAAAACTTCTGCTTCCTTTCAAGTCAGTTGTTGAAGAGTACAAAGTTGGAAAGGCAAGGCTTGCAATGATGCTACGCGAGTCAGCTGATGATGTGGTTAAGTCCATTCAGCCCACACTGAAAATGGGAAGGAAGTGGAAAGTGGAAGAAGCTGCTGATGCTGCCCAAGAGTCACTCAAACTGAGGGAGGTAATCGGATACACACAAACGAATAGACGGGGATTTGGTCATGGAGACATCCGCTGGTGGTCCAAGGCATCAAGCAGGGAGCGCAGAGACATGGTAGTTCAGGAGATACGAGAAGCTGAGAATGATAAGAGGTTGCAAAAAGCAGTGCAGCAGGTCCAACAAGGCCAATGGACTACATGGGAAGGAGCCCTGCAGAGATCCTTGACATGGAATGATATATGGCATATGGCACCTCTTAGGCTCAGCTTCGTTGTCAGATCACTCTATGACCTGCTGCCGTCGGCCACCAACCTTGTGAAATGGGGAAAGTCGGATGATGAGCAGTGCCCCCTGTGCCAGGGGAGGCAGACACTAGAACACGTGCTCTCAGCGTGTAAGGTGTCATTAGGGCAAGGGCGATACACTTGGCGCCATAACAAAGTGCTAAATGAGCTTGCTGCGACAATAGATCTGGCAAGGATGAAGGCGAATAGCAAACCCAGGCCGAGCACCGCAAATACTTACTTTCTGAGAGCAGGAAAGTCAGCACACCCCAAACCGAATAAACCTGGTAGCAGTTTACCATCTCTTCTTGACTGTGCAAACGATTGGGAGATGGCGGTAGACCTACCTGGACGAGGGGCATATCCAGAGAGTATCCGAAAATCGCGGAGACGGCCGGATATAGTGCTTCATTCTTCAGCAATGCTTCAGGTCATACTGATTGAACTGACCGTGCCATTTGAATCCAGATTAGACAAGCAACATTTGTTCAAAGCGGCCAAGTATAGTGATCTGGCCGCGGATCTGAGACACAATGGGTTCACTGCAAGGGTCATGGCTGTTGAAGTGGGCGCAAGAGGGCTTGTGGCTGCATCAGTGTATGATTTATTGAAACTGTTGGGGCTGAAGGGACAGTCAAGAACAAGGGCACTGAAGAGGCTTAGTGAAACTGCCGAAAAGGCATCAGGCTGGCTGTGGAACAACCGCAATGGGCAATGGAGATCGCAATAAATGCTGCGGTACAGAAAACACCAGGAATTTTTCTAAGTCCACAATACGCTGAGTTTTGTGGTGGACTAGTGAACGGGCTGCAACTCAGGGACGACAGGCGGTGTATACTATAAGGGGTGTCAGTATCAAAAGTCCAGTGGGGAACGCGCAGTGGCTAGACTCGTTGACTTCGTGATGGTGTCTCAGTGTGTGCGACGGAACGAACGGAATAATTTGTCTTCTCTTTGTTACTTTCACAATTGCCTCCACGGCTGGCGGAGTTGTGGATTTTAAAGTTGCTACCATAAGTGAAGTGGGTTCATTTTCGATACAAGACAACAGGAAGCTGAGACGCTTGGGAGTCATGACCCAAGTGGGCCCGCCCCCCTTAGAGTGTAAAGGAGTATATAGGGCCGAAACACTTGTCGGATGGGGGGACTTCTTCTGATGATCAGATTGCTTCCTGTTGTATCGCTCTGTAAAGAGTTTCCTATCACCATTAAAAAAAAGTGTGGTAATGTATCAGACATTTATAAAGGACTTTGACTGAGGATTAATAAAATTGGTCATCATCAATCATCATCAGCTGCCATCTCTGCTACAAAGGTCGGCTGCAATGGATCTCCAATGTTTTCTGTCTCTTATCTTGATGGTGCACTCGGAGAGACTCTTTCCTGTCCATCTCTTGATGTTATCTTCTCACTTTATAGCACTGTCTTCCCCTTGTACGTTTGCTTTTAACGCTGCCTTCTATTATGGTCTTCTGCAAGGTGTTATGTCTTTTTACATGGCCAAAATATTTGTGCTGCCTACTTTTGATCTCCTTCATTAATTCTCTTTTCATTCCTAGGTTTTCTAGAACCTCTTTATTTGTTTTCTTCTCTTTCCATGAGATGCACCCCATTCTTCTATATATCCACATCTCGAGAGCCTCAATTCTTTCTTCCAATTGCTTGTTCATTGTCCATGTTTCTACACCATACAGTAATGATGAATACATGTAACACTTGATGGTTCTGTTTTAATTTGTGGGTTAATTGTTTAGTGGCAGAGTGATAAGATCCCTTGTTTCAGGAGGAAAAGTTATCGGGTTTGAAACTTGGTCATGCCGTGTTTCTGTTCATCCATCTGTAAATGGGTACCTGAATCTGCTCTTAAGCTAGGGAAAGCAAACGCAGCAAGGAAGGGAACTGGTTACCCCAGTTCATACAGCTGAGACGCAGAACAGTTAAGTCTCTAACACTTAACTCTCCTATATCAGCATCTGCCATGGGACTACTTTTAACCCTTTAACAACAGATTTGTCTATACAGAAAAAGAGTTCCAAAAATCCTTCAGAATTATGAAATGACATTAGCCGAGGCGACATATGGAGTGTAAAGATAGAAGCTGCGTATTTCAGTTTTACATACTGGCACCGTTAAAGTGTAGTTCTGAGGTGAAACAACAAAGAACAAGATTCAGGCATGTCATAAGGGGCGGCTAACACGAGGTTATGCATGGGCCTGGCAAAATTATAGGACAAATTCGTGCAGAAGCCAATGCTACAATAGCATGAGGGCTTTAATGCTGGCTACCTGCAAGGGGGCTTTGCTGCAGTGGTCCATGATTCATAGGAAGCAAAAAAGGGTAATGAATAAATAGCTTCTTCTTCTTCTTCCGTCCTTAGCCGAAGACCGACAAAGCAGTCAGGGGCTAGTACGCCACGAACAGGCGTCTTAGGGCAACAAGAAATTAATTGTTGTTCCGTTACGCCTAATGGCGTTTATTGGTACAACAAAAAATTAGTTGTTGTTTCCATAATCAGAGCGGCTGGCAAGCGGGTGATCAGCCCGCTGTGCCCGAATAAATAGCAAGAGACCTGAATTCACAGGCAGGCAGTACTCAAAATCCTTAAGAAATATGAGTTGGCACTACCTGAAGCCAGTCAACCTGTGTAAGGGCAGAAGCTGTATATTTTGATTTTACATTGTGGCTTTCAAAGAGACTGAAAAAAAATCATACACTGTTTTCCTTTTCGCCCCTATGGAGCATGGAGCAATTACAGCTGGTCCCCTGAAAGTCTGCACCAAAGTATTCATCTCCGCTTGAAGCAATGTTTCTGTAGCGTTATTTTACGTGATGTGGTTGCCAACCTCATTTTAGTTGCCTCTTCCAACAATGCCTGCTGGATCAGTAGACTTATTGTTGCCTGTCTCATACGAGAGCCCAACAAACTATACGAGAGCCCCACAAACTATACGAGAACCCCACAAACTATACGATGCATGTAGTAAATGCAGAACGCATGACACAATTTTACCTTCAGCTCCGACAGAGATTCTGCTATGGATTGGTGACAAGATGTTTGCTCATTGACTAGCTGAACTGTTGCTCCCATAATATTTTCAAAATATTTTCTCTGACGTGCAAGTGTCCCAGAGTGAGTTACCACAAATAAAAGACTCATCACCTGCAAAAATAACAAACGAAACAAAATAGACAAATTAAACAAAGACCATCAACAAGCACAATTTAAGACTTTCATAAAATTAAGTATCCAAGTATCCTTGGTGAAGTCCTGGAGCAGGTCAACCTTGGAGCTGTCATAGACTGAAAAGGGAGGCATCAAAGAAGAGTTGGCTACCCGGAGAGCAGCAGCTGGGAGACTTTTTCAGGCCAAAAATCAAGGATTCCTCAGCAAAAGAGAAATTGGCAAGAAGATGAGAATGGCTGTATACTGCTCCACCTATGTTCCAGTCTTGACATGGATGAGTCATGAGCAATAACTATAATCCACAAAAGCCAGCTCCAAACCTCAGAAATGAGGTATCTGAGGAAAGTGGTTGAAGTAACAAGAGACATGGTCCGCAACCAGACGATACGTCATAGTCTCAAAACCCAACCCCTGCAGACCCAAGTGGAACAGACCCTATTACGATGGTCTGGACATGTCTGCAGAATGTGAGAAGATCTGCTACCATGCCAAATATGGGAAACCAAGAGCCCAGGATCTAGACCTCCAGGACGACCCAAAGTTCATTGGGAGGACAACATTAGACATTCTATGAAGGACTGAGGATTAGATTGGAACCAGGCCAGGAAAAAGACAGCCGATAGGATAGTATAGCGCTCTCCTGGCAAACCTCTACACCCCAGGGTAGAAGGGGAATGACTAAGAAGCAGTGGTAGTATCCTTGGGGGGCAACTACACTGAACTTCTGTTATGCAATAAATTCCAGAACTTCATGAATTTAATTTAACCAAATGAAAGAACCTCCATGACACTTCTGGCAAATTTACTGCATTGTCATTGATTTTTAATAGACAGTAATCACCAATTTGTCCAGTGTAATTCTCAGGAGCCTCTGAAAAGACAAAGGAAGAATAAGCATTCTGCATCCGCAGGCAACTAATATGAGATTGTGCACATGGCAGGCAACCTCATTGCATAACACAAATTGCCACAGAAGCTATCACTGCAAGAGCATGTGACTGCTTGATGCAGACGTCCTGCAAGGTGACTCCACGCTCCATAAGCATCACAAAGGGAAATAATGATGGTGAATTACTATTTCCTTTATTCATTCAATACCATCATTTTCATTTCTGCCTCCAGTTCTCTTCTCTTTGTGCTTTTTTTGGGTCTGCCTCTACCTCTTTTACTCTGGGAATACGAGAATGAGAACCGCCTAGTAATGCTATCAACAGGTTCCCTCAAAGTGTGCCCTACCTATAGCCATATATATATATATTTAAAAAATAAAATGATATGGAATCAGTTTAACAAAACAATATTTACAGGAAACACGGGACGTTTCAGGATTCACCCTTCATCAGCCAAAGTCTGAACATCCAGAAATGTCCCATGTTTCCTGTAACGTTAATTTGTAAAACTGAATCCATACCATTTTATTTTTTTAAATTTATATATTACTTTCCTTACCAGTTTTACAGCAGCCTCCTTATTTATTTATTTACAATATTCACTGCCAGCATCTTTCAATATTCACTGCCAGCGTCTTTCAATATTCACTGCCAGCATCTTTCAATATTCACTGCCAGCATCCTTCAATATTCACTGCCAGCATCTTTCAATATTCACTGCCAGCGTCTTTCAATATTCACTGCCAGCGTCTTTCAATATTCACTGCCAGCGTCTTTCAATATTCACTGCCAGCGTCTTTCAATATTCACTGCCAGCGTCTTTCAATATTCACTGCCAGCATCTTTCAATATTCACTGCCAGCATCTTTCAATATTCACTGCCAGCATCTTTCAATATTCACTGCCAGCGTCTTTCAATATTCACTGCCAGCATCTTTCAATATTCCCTGCCAGCATCTTTCAATATTCACTGCCAGCATCTTTCAATATTCACTGCCAGCGTCTTTCAATATTCACTGCCAGCGTCTTTCAATATTCACTGCCAGCGTCTTTCAATATTCACTGCCAGCGTCTTTCAATATTCACTGCCAGCGTCTTTCAATATTCACTGCCAGCGTCTTTCAATATTCACTGCCAGCGTCTTTCAATATTCACTGCCAGCATCTTTCAATATTCCCTGCCAGCATCTTTCAATATTCACTGCCAGCATCTTTCAATATTCACTGCCAGCATCTTTCAATATTCACTGCCAGCGTCTTTCAATATTCACTGCCAGCGTCTTTCAATATTCACTGCCAGCATCCTTCAATATTCACTGCCAGCATCCTTCAATATTCACTGCCAGCATCTTTCAATATTCACTGCCAGCATCTTTCAATATTCACTGCCAGCATCTTTCAATATTCACTGCCAGCATCTTTCAATATTCACTGCCAGCGTCTTTCAATATTCACTGCCAGCATCTTTCAATATTCACTGCCAGCATCTTTCAATATTCACTGCCAGCGTCTTTCAATATTCACTGCCAGCATCTTTCAATATTCACTGCCAGAATCCTTCAATATTCACTGCCAGCATCTTTCAATATTCACTGCCAGCATCTTTCAATATTCACTGCCAGCATCTTTCAATATTCACTGCCAGCATCTTTCAATATTCACTGCCAGCATCTTTCAATATTCACTGCCAGCATCTTTCAATATTCAATGAAAGCATCTTTCAATATTCACTGCCAGCATCTTTCAATATTCACTGCCAGCATCTTTCAATATTCACTGCCAGCATCTTTCAATATTCACTGCCAGCATCTTTCAATATTCACTGCCAGCGTCTTTTCATCTCTTGTTTCACTGGGACTTGTCTGGTCTTTGTCATCAGTTCCACATTATTTTCTTTATCTTCTTCTTTTTCTTCATTCGTCCTCATACTTCTACATTAATGACTCTAATAAAGGCAGTAGTCAGCTCAAGGTTCCTGACATCAAGAAACAGTGTTTCGTTGGGAGAAAGGAGTTGTTGCCATATGCCACCCCGTTATTTCTTTTATTACTGTCATTTAAATTTTAGGTCGTGCAATTATGTTTGATGTCTAGTGGGTAAAAATACAGGCATACCTCAGAGATATTGCGGGTTTGGTTCCAGACCACCGCAATAAAGCGAATATCGCAATAAAGCGGGTCACATCCATTTTTTTGGCTTCCTAGTGCATATAAAAGCCTAAAATCATGTTTACATTATGTCTGTTAAGTGCGCAATAGTGCTGGGTCAAAAAAAAAAAAAACC
This sequence comes from Oreohelix idahoensis, assembly GCA_024509875.1. Lineage (NCBI taxonomy): Eukaryota > Metazoa > Mollusca > Gastropoda > Stylommatophora > Oreohelicidae > Oreohelix > Oreohelix idahoensis. Next base: position 188,647 of record JAMPIV010002454.1, read on the forward strand.
AATGTACTGTAATATTTAAAATGCTGTATTGCTAAAAAAAATGCTAATCTTCATCGTCTGAGCCTTCAGCGAATTGTAATCTTTTTGCTGGTGGGGAGCCAAAATCTATCGGAAGAAGAAGGCATGTTGTAATAAATAAACATGAATAATTTGAAAAAAAAGCGCAATATCTGCGAAGCGCAATAAAGCAAGGTATGCCTGTACATAGCTCCAAACTGTGGTCAATAAACAGCTGGAAACACCAAATCTCTTAAGTACTGAACTACCTCATGGTAGATCCCAGGAGACATAGCACAGAATAGAACTACTGCTCCATCAGTTACGTCATACGAGGTGACTAATACGAGTTTGTGCATGGGACCTGCCCCCTCATCATGTAAAAGAAAATGCTACAGAAATCATCACTGCATGAATGCTATAATCCAGGCTTCCTGTCTGGGGATCAGCTGTAGTGATGGTTCCCTGCTCCTTAAGGATCAAAAAGAGAAAAGACAAAGAAGAAGAAGCCCTAGATTAAAACAAATAATACAAACCTCTATATGAGAGAGGGCAATAGCAGTCTCTGCTGTGGGTTCCACCCGGACCACAGACCCAGTCCACTTGGGCTCCTCCCTGTCTTGGTCTATTTCACCATCACACCTCATCATTAGTAGATACCCGTCTTCTTTGGAAGTGAGATCTGCTGGATCTTCACGACCAGATGTAACATTCAGCAGTTGTAAAATCAGTTGCTTGTTGGAGACAATCTTCTTAGGGATAAACATCATGTATCCTGCACTTAACTGGGCCTCCACCTGAAATTTAGGATGTGACAAATCATTAACAGAATATACACATGTATGCATGTGCAAGTAGAACTGCAACGTTATGGACCCCAAAAGGAAGTTGAAAGAGAAGTTACAAAAAAGAACATTATGGAGAACTGTGGAGGCTGAGATGAAAAACGTGAACTGAAGTTAGAGCCACCACATGAAGGATGGTCATAGACCAAAGTGGAGAGAGTTTGTTGCTGCTCTACAGCACTCCACTAAGTGAAATACTGGAGGAGAAAATAGTGCAAAACAAGATGAAAGAGCAGAAACAAAAACAAGATGAGAATGAGACATCAGTAAACAATGCAGCCAGCTAAAGAAAAATATGAAATTTCTGCAGAAAATGATGCAGCAGTTAAAAGTCACTCCGGCAGAAATAGAAAATGAATTCTCCACCCTTTTCAGACACTGCTAAAAATTACCTCCCCAAAAGAAAGATACACAATTTTGTGAAAAAAAGTATAAAGCCAAATAAAAAATCCTTATGTAACTGCAGCATATGCTCATATAATCAGGTAAGAGTTATGTAATTACAATATCCGACCACCAATCTAATGCACACAGTTATTTGTCCATAAAACTTGAGACATCAATCAAATCCAAACAATACCTTAGCTCAAGAACAAAAACTTCAGTTCCTCACAATGCTTTCCGATAAGAGTGGGCTGAAAAATTAAAAAGTAAGCACAAAGAAGTAATGAAAAAAAAAGAAAAAGTAGCAAGAAAAGAAACAAACAGCACCATATAAAGAAAAGCCAAGAGGATTTCTTGATAAAATAGGAAAAAGGTTTAACCAATAGCAGAACAACTTGTACGACATAATGATATCAAGGTCACTAAGAGCTGACGTTCAGTGACAGTGGATCAAAGTCAAGTCAAGAGAACAACTAAAACTGTATGCCCCATTGTCATTTAAAAAAACCATAAAACCTGGTCATAAAAAACTCACCTGCACATGATGAGTTTCCACAAGTCTTGCAAAGAGTTCTTTAGTTGTTACCGTAATGTTCAAGTCTGCAGCAATTTCTAAATCCTGTAAAATCAAAAATAGGGACATGTTACTTTCCTCTAGTTACAAAAACAGTAAGCAGATATTTTAAATGCTAAATCTGCTTTATTAATGCTTAATGTTTGTGATTTTAACTCTACAGTATCCACTATGCTTGTTCAGGCTTGCTATAAGTGATTTGTTTGTTTGATTAGTGGTAGAATTTCAAATCTGGAAAACTGATGTTTGTGTTTTACATTAAATTTAATTTAAAAATTTTTTCTGAAACTATATCACAAATTATGAAGGTGTTTCTTGGGCATGTTGTGAGATACAACTAAAATGAGGTTGTACATGAGGCTGGCAACCTCATCATGTCAAACAAATTGACAAAGAAACCACCACAAGAGCATATGGATGTTTTGGTACAGGCTTCCTGCAAGAAGCACAGCTACAGTGGTGGCTCCATGCTCCATAAGGAGCAAAAAGGAAAATAAGTGAATATATTGATGAATAGGGGATATAACTGAGTTATTCTGGTAACTGCTGATTTCTGCTTTTGCTTATTTCACGTCTGCATCTGAATCTCTAATGTAATTTACTCCAAGAATGAGCCAACCAATTACTAATATTCTCAGCTCGACAGGAATAAGCCTGAAGACCGATGCCGAAAAGGGATATGCATTACTCAAGTGTTATATTACTCAGACAGATAAAAGTGATCAAGCTGCCCACTAAGAAATTAAAGACCGTGTCCTTGAAAGCAGCATAAGAGGGGAGATATATTTTAAACTCATTTCTGAAGCAGATGATGTGTACACTTTAGACACCAGTAGAAACACTGTCTCGGGTCCTGATGGTGTACAGTATCACCACATAAAACAGCTAGATCAAACAAGCATTATGAATGTAGTGAGGGATTTCAACACCAGCATACAGCATGAGGTGCCGGAAGACATAGTTACCTACGGCCACTTCCTAAACCTGGTAAAGACCCCACACTTCTCAGCAGCTATAGAATTATCACACTGCAGAATGTCTATGGTAAAATACTAGAAAAGATAGTAGCACAAAAAATAATGAATCATCTCGAAAATGCACAGATCCTACCCGACACCCTCAGAAGTTATAGGTCTATAAAAGTAATGCTGGAACTTTTGCTTATGTGTAAAAGGGGTTCCAGGGTAAACAAGAAATGGTTGCTGTAGCAAATGACCTAGAGGATGCTTATAACAGTGAGAACTTTGAAACATTAATCAATTGTGTAATGACCTGGGGTGTTAACCCTTGGCTAACAAGATGGATAACAGCTGCCTTAACTGAGAGATCAGTGGCATTTCGCTCGGGAACATGGACATCAGAACCATTGCGCATTTACCCCGGACTACCTCAGGGTTCTCCACTATCACCGGTGCTGTTTAGTATCTACACAGCAAAAGTAACCACCATTCAGCCAACTAGGTTGGGACAAACATTGACTTTTGCTGATGACGAACTCATTTACAGAACTGGCTCTGACCGACAGGAGATGGTTAATAGCATACATGGGACACTACAGGAGGTGTTCAAATGGTATGAGGAAACTGGCTCCAAAGTCAATCCCAACAAACCCTGCATGAAGTGGTGCTCCTTAAACAACTCCATTGTGAAAACAGACCTTCCAGATATTGCTCTGAATGGACAGAAAATTGAACGGCAAGAAAAGCTGAAATACCTTGGAGTTACATTCGATCGCGGGCTATCATATAAGCACCATGCTGATCACATCATACAGAAATGCAGAAGAGGCTAGCAGCCCTAAAAATAATGGACGCAGTGCCTGGAGCAGAGATTACTATTTCTTCAGTACCATCAGCTAGTCATATCATCATTGAGTATGGGCTGGGATATTAACGCTGTCAGTAACACAATGTGAATGACTAGAACATATTCAAAATAAAGGGATGTGTATAGTTTTGGACTGTATGCGAGTAACTCTCAATGTGACAATGACGTACATGCTTGGACTGCTGTCGATAGATCCAGATATGCAAGGGCTCAGACAAAAGCATATGTGCCAGTAATCACAGACAAATGGCACTCTCTGCATGGAAACATAGCTGACATTAAGGGAGCAAGAATAAAGAGGGGGATGTCATGGATGGCACAGGCAGAAACAACAATCAAGCAGGTGACGACAGTTGAAAATATATTCAAAGAGGAAGAGTGGGGTAAGTCAGATGACAACTGGATTAACTACCAGCAAGTCATCACCAGCCTTGGCAGAGAGTGCAGAACTTGGGGTAATGGGAAAGCAGAACTGGAAATTAATCAACTGATATAGGATCATGCCGGGGATAATGATACCATTGTGTATACTGATGGGTCTGTGATCCGTGGTGAGAAATCAGGTTGGGGCTTCTCTGTTAGAGTAAATGGCAGAATCATCGCCAAACATAGCGGGGCTTACAAGATAACAACTTCCAGCACGAGAATGGAGGTAGAGGCAGCTACTGCAGCCTTAAGGTGGCTAACTGAAACTTCATTAACAAAGGCAGTCATTATGTTAGATTTTCAGTCTATGCTTCAAAGGGTTCAAAATGGTTGGCTACCACATGAATGGAAAACATTCATTGAAGTTTCGAATCTGCAGGAACTGGTGTGTATCTACTGTCCTGGTCATGCTGGGGTACGTGGTAATGAGAGCTGACAGACTAGCATCAAGAGCACCAACAGTGGGGACACTGGCTATGGATAAGGGAGAGATACTGAGAACAATTAATGATCGCCTGTTAGAGAATGACACTGCAATAGATGAATCATCAAGGTTAAGACTGTTGGAATTTGGCATCAAATGTAAGACTAGCAGAGATGGACGTGTGAGAGGATGCATCCATCGTGTATACAACCAGTGAGCTACAGGAACAGTTAACATTCACACTCTTCGACATATACTGAGGGAGACTGAGCATCTACAGGTTTGCCCGGAGTGCAATGATGACAATTCTGTTCAACAATAACTTACTTACTTACTTACTTAGTCGTTCCCCTTCTACCGTGAGGTGTAGAGGTTTGGAAGAGAGAGCGCCAGACCATTCTATCAGCTGTCTTCTTCCTGGCCTGGTTCCATTCTAGTCCTCGGTCCTTCAAAGATTGTCTAATGTTGTCCTCCCAGCGGACTCTGGGTCGTCCTGGAGGTCTGGATCCCTGGCTCTTTGTTTCCCATGCTTGTCGTGGTAGCCGATCTTCTCCCATTCTGCAGACATGGCCAAACCATCTTAGTTGGGACTGTTCTATTTGGGTCTGCAGCGGATGGGATTTTAGGCCTTGACGGATCGTCTGGTTGCGGACCATGTCTCTTCTTGTTACTTCAACCACTTTCCTCAGATACCTCATTTCTGAGGTCTGTTCAACAATAACAATCTCTGTAATGGTCACCTCCAGATGTTATCTGCAGGGAGTATCCAGATGTTATCTGCAGGGAGTATCCAGATGTTATCTGCAGGGAGTATCTATTTGGTACATATCTTATAATTCACAGGCTTGCTCCTTGATGGACAGCAGCTTTTGAGAAACTGTTATTTGTTAAATGGCCAAGTATAGAAGTTTGTGTTTTCCACTGTTTGTCAGTAGACCTGTATATGGCTTTGTGATTTGACTGACCATACTGTGTTTAGCCATTTATTATGTGAACTAGATACAAGATTCTGAGCTCCTTTCTAAAGTATCTTGCTTCCACTGCTTGCTATTTTTGTTGTTGCCATTCAGTGTTCATTTCATAAACATATAAAATATATAAACGTGTGCAGTGTGCAACAAAACTAATAATCTTCAACTCAAATGTCAAGGTCAGTCCTATTGTATGGCTCTGAAACATGAAGAACATCAAAAATCACAATCAAAAAGATACAAATTTGCATAAATGGTTGCTTGCAAAGAACAGAAGAACTGAAATGGTGAGAAATGGTTCCAATGAGGAACCGGTGAAAATAACCGGATAGATACCAGTGGAGCACGAAGTGAGGAGCAGATACTGGCATTAGACAGGAAACAAATTGAGGTGATAGCGTTACAAGGCAGTCCTGCTCCAATTGGTTCCCAGAGGTCTTCGCTGACACAACAAAAAATAAAATGGCAACCGTCCCAACCAACTCTGTCACTGGAGGTAATGAGATCGAGGCTACAAGTGAGGTTGGCAACCTCATCATGTACAATGACTTGCCACAGAAACCACCCCTACCAGGGTTGAGAAGCCTTCAGTGTCTGCCCCCCCCCCCCCCCCCAATGGAGGTCACATCAGTGTTGATCCCACACTTCTCAAGGAATGGACAGCTAAAGGATTAATGAGGATGTCCTGATAGAAGCTAATGCACAAAGGAAGATTATTAGTTATGTAAGAAGGAAGATTATTAGTTATGTAAGAAGGAAGATTATTAGTTATGTAAGAAGGAAGCAAATGACTCTCTTCTGGCATGTTATGAGAAGAAGAAAGCTGAAATATATTGTGACAACAGGAAAGATTGAAGGAAAAAAGAGGTACGGATCAGTAAAGAGAGAAGATATTATACAGTTTGACATCGTGGCATGGAAAGAAGTCAACATCATAACTGATAAACAGTCAATCAATACTTGTTAGCTCCCCAAGGAGCACAGTCCTTCAATAAACACATGCTAAGTCTTCCTGTCATGTGACATCAGCTCAAGCTCTTTCTACATCTTCCTATCATTTTCACTTCAGTTCTCTTCTCCATGTGTTTTTTTTGGGTCTACCTCTGCCTCTCTTTCCCTGGGGATTCCAGAACATTACTTCCTTGTAATGCTATCAAAAGGTTTCCTCAATTTGTGTCCTATGTATTGCCAGTGTCGTCTTCTCAACTCTTGTTCCACTGGCATTTGTCTGGTTCTTGTCATCAGTTCCACATTTATGACTTTGTCCTACCATTTCAATCCTTTAATTCCACGCAAGCACCTATTTATGAAAGTCTGTAGCTTTTCGGTTTTTGTTATGGGTCAATAAAGAGAAGATATTATACAGTTTGACATCGTGGCATGGAAGGAAGTCAACATCATAAATGATAAACACTACTGGAAACAAAAAATTGTGGAGAGACTAGGCATGGTCCTTGAAGAATATGAAGAACCTTACCACATACATACCTTTCTCTTACCACATACATACCTTTCTCTTACCACATACATACCTTTCTCTTACGACATACATACCTTTCTCAACAGCTTGGCAAACCCAAGAGCTTTAGATGCCCTTTCTCTTGCTTCATTGAATAAATTCTTAAAGTTGCGAAGGATTCCCTGAACATTTTGTCTAAAATAAAAACAGAACATGAAAGACTGATATAACTGGGTCAAAAATCCAGAAACATAACTTAGCCTCAAATTAATTTGAAAATCTATTAAATTAAAAAAAGTTCTGAGATATGGGGAAAAAAAAAAGAAGATAGTACATGAAAAAACTGAACTTACAAAAATTTATAAAGGATGCTCCAAATAAAATGGAAGAACAAGATCAGACCAAAAAAAAAAAAAAAATTTCAAGTCTTTTCTATTTGGACATGTGCCCTAATATATCCAATGGACTCTGTGTCTAGGTTGAACAGTATGCGCCTCGCCAAATAAGGCAAACATTTTATTTTAAATAAAGACAGAAAAAAAAAGACACAAAAATATCTGAAGACAAACAAAATAGAAATATAAAGATCTATCTATAAATTAAAGACACAATGAAGGTAGACCGCTCACAAATGGGAAAATTTGAGAAATGGAGAATAATAATGATCCATGGACACAGGATTTTGATGGAAAGAGCAAAAACAAAGATCTAGGAGTACAGAGACTAAATAAGACATCCATGACACAGGATTCTTATGAAGGCACAAACATGAGTCTTCCCACATGTAGTTCCAGGGAGGTTCTGAGGAAACACAACCTAATAGGCTTACTGTTCCATCAGACATGTCGTATAAGGCAATTAACTCTTACTATCTGGCAAGACACGTGAAGTGGCGCGGGTTTAGTACCAATTTTACGGCTCGCCAGTTCAACTGGCGCGCGACAGTAACGATAGCAAAACTAGCGCGTAAAAACGCGGTTTTAGCTCACGTATAGTAAGAGTTAATATGAGGCTGTGCATAAAACGCAGTTTTAGCTCACGTATAGTAAGAGTTAATATGAGGGTGTGCATAAAACATGGTTTTAGCTCACGTATAGTAAGAGTTAATATGAGGCTGTGCATAAAACGCGGTTTTAGCTCACGTATAGTAAGAGTTAATATGAGGCTGTGCATGGGAGATGGCATCTTCACCGTGTAAAACAAACAGCTATAAAAATCATCACCGCAGGGGCACATAGATGCTTTAGTACAGGCTTCCTGCAAGGAGGCAAGCTGAAGTAAAAAAAAGAGGTAAAGGAACCCGTTACACGCCCATTTAGGCATATTGGGAATATGGTGTTAGGCCCATATTATCTTGACCGTCGGCACACTAGGGGTGATGTGGTCGGCATCACGCCGGCCACCTTAACCTTCCCAGAGTAGCTCTGGTACCCATTTGGGGCTGGGTCGACCCAGGAGCCGTTTGTGGCCTAAAAATTTTTCCGCCTCATCTGGGGATCGAACCATAGACCACTGCGCTAGGAAGCCAGTGCACTAACCACTATGCTACCGCGGCTGAAGTGGTGGCTCCATATTCAATAGGTACAAAAACAAACTAATGGCAGAATCAGCAAATGGAACCCAAACATACAAGGATGTCAAAAAAATCACTGACTGTTTCACCGATCATCAATCAATCAATCCCCTTTAGCTCCCCAAGGAGCATAGGCTTTCAACAAACACATGTCAAATCCTCCTGTCACATGACGTCAGCTCAAGTTCTTTACATGTTTTTCTCATCATTTTCACGTCAGTCTCCAGTTCTCTTCTCCATGTGTTTTTTTTTCCTACCTCTGCCTCTCTTTCCCTGGGGATTCCAGAACAAGGACTGCCTTGTAATGCTATCAACAGATTTCCTCAATGTGTGTCCTGTCCATCGCCATCGTCTTCATCTCATCTATTGTTCCACTGGCAGTTGTCTGGTTCTTGTCATCAGTTCTATATTTGTGACTTTGTCATACCATTCCAATCCTTCCATTCTACGCAAGCACCCGTTTATGAAAGTCTGTAGCTTTTTTGGTTGTTGTTTTTGTTGTTCTCCATGTTCACTGATCATAATAACAATTATTTCCTTTATTAATAAAATGCACTGATGGTTTGTATCAATAAAGATCTGTAAAAATTACTGCAGAAAACATCAATAATATGAACTTCTTGAGCCTTGGCTTTGGAACTGTTGGTTTTGCTTGTGTTTAAATCTGCTTTCTTGTTTTTTCTGTCTTTTATCTTATTGATGGTTGCTGTTGTTATCCATACTTTGTGGTGGTGTTCTCTTTTTCCCAGTACTTCTTCACGTCTCATTCCTTATAGTTTTGATCTGCTGCCAGTGGCCATATGTATTCGCTACATCTTCCAGCTGTTGGAGCACTTGGTATTTGCTGGATATTGTGACTGGAAATTTGTCTCTTGTTTCTTGATTTTTTAAAAGTCCTACATTAAACTGTTGTCTATAACTATGTAGGTAAAGAATCCCGTTACATGCCCACTAAGGCATGCTGGGTATATGGTGTTAGGCCCATATTTTCGTGACCATCAGCACACTAGGGGTATGTATTGCTGTATATCTCTTGAATGTCATCTTTATTTGGCTATCAGAAGATGGTGATCTGATGCCGCATCTGCTCCTCTACATACCTTTACGCCATGCAATGATGATCTAAACTTTTTGTTTATGCATATATGATCAATCTGACTTTCTGTTCTATGCAACAAATATATAAATGAGCACAAACAAGCATGTAGTTGCTGCGAGTCTCTGAAGAAACAAAGAAAGAATATTACTACTTCTCCGTCAAGCATGAAGTTCAAGGTGACTAATATGAGGTTATACAAAGGCTGGCAACCTCATCACGAAAAACTATTGTTACATAAACTATCACTGCAACAGCATATGAATGTTTTGTGCAGGCTTCATATAAGGGGACCAGCTGTAGGGGTGGGGCTCCATGCTCCATAGGGAGGGAAAAGGAAAATGATGATGAAGCAAACAATTGAATGGCGTCTGCAGTAAACTGTCAACATGGACCATTATGGAAATTAAAAAAAAAAGAAACAAAGCAGCTCAAAGCATTAAACTGACCTCCTTTACACAAGTTTATAAAAACTCACCATACTCACTTCATTTCTGCCATCCTTTTGTAACATCTCCCATCTTCAATGTTATCATTTTCATCGCCAACATAATCTTCCTCATCATCAGTTTCTTCTTCAGCCTCGTAACCCATATTTTCAACATCGTAAAGGCTTCGGGTGTTGTCATCTATGCCATTTTCTAGAAAATCTCCAATAGAGCTCAGGAGACTACTGGCCAAAGAACTGAAAACAAAAGTTTTAATGAACATTACATGCAGAATTAAGACGTGTGACTGGTTCTCTGATGTCAAAGAACAAACAAAAGATATTAGATCAGAAGGATGTCCGATACAGCTCAGGACTACTGGCCAGAGAACTGAAAACAAATGTTTTAATGGATATTACATGCAGAATTAAGATGTGTGACTGGTTCTCTGATGACAAAGAACAAACAAAAGATATTAGATCAGAAGGATGTCCGATACAGCTCAGGAGACTACTAGCCAGAAAACTAAAAACAAAAGTTTTAATGGACATTACATACAGAATTAAGACATGTGACTGGTTCTCTGATGTCAAAGAACAAACAAAAGATATTAGATCAGAAGGATGTCCGATACAGCTCAGGAGACTACTAGCCAGATAACCAAAAACAAAAGTGTTAACGTACATTACATATAAAATCCTTGTCCAGATTTTTGTGGCTTAAATTTTCTACAGGATAAGGCTCCGTAGTGCCTTTTTACAATAAACCTGGCAGATAACAGTGTTACTATTCTTTGCTTATCTTTCAGGTAACATGTGGGTGACAGCTCGGTAATGTGGGTGACAGCTCTGTAACGTGGGTGACAGCTCGGTAACATGTAGGTGACAGCTTGGTAACACGTAAGTAACAACTCTGTAACATGTGGGTGACAGCTCAGTAACATGTGGGTGACAGCTCGGTAACATGTGGGTGAAGGCTTGCACAGAATGGAAGGATTGAAACGGTGTGACAAGATTACTAATGTGAAATTTATGGGAAAAATCATCAGTGGAACAGGAGGTGATGAGAAGGCGCTGGCATTGGATAGAGCATATACTTCAGAAAGTCAGATGATCACAGGGAGACCAAAAGACACAAGGGTGAAGAGAACTGGAGAGAGATTGGTTTGGTTTGATGGACTATCTTCATTGCACACGGACAGCTCCATCAGTGCTCCGATCTCTTCCCTTAGATCACGGTATCATCATGCTCCAGTCTACCCATCTGTAAAGGGGTACCCAACTTTTCTCTTGAGTTAGGAAGGAAAAGGCAATGAGGAAGGAAAGTGGTCACCCTATGTCTTGATAATAGATCTATTATAGTGAAGTCTGTAACATTTCACTCCTCTACAACAGTATGTGCTATGGGACTTCAATATAAAACTTCTCAGTAGCATTTATGTTCATGCACGTTGTTTAGTACAAGTTGTAGAAATATAACCATTATTTATAACGTCAGTTCATCTTCCGATAATTCATATTTGAAACATAAAAAGGTAAAGGTAAAGGATCCCGTTACACGCCCATTGAGGCATATTGGGAATATGGTGTTATTTGAAACATGCTGCTGTAAAAATTCTATGACATCCATTTTCTTTGACATGTCTGCTTTACATACATGCACAAGTTGAACATAATCTACCCCCAGGAATTAAAGTTATTGCATAAGAACAATGACATATTAAAATTAAAACATTCCTTGTTTACACTATTTCAGACTCTCATATATTCTGTTATAATAATACCTAATTGCTCATTGCAGGACTGAAACAAACAATAACCGTCCACCTATAACTTAACACCACTTGAAAAATGGAGTTTCTAACAATACATTTGCCTGAAAGCTTCTTTATTGCCCATATCGAATGTCTAAAGCTCCTCATGGTTTGAATGCCCATCTCCAGTAGGAATTTGATCTGGTCACCTAAAAGGTCATTTGGTCCAGCACCGGTCACCGAAAGGTCATTTGGTCCAGCAGGCTTAACTAAAGGTGAAGGACAGACAGCCGTGCCTCATGTAGTTCCAGGTGGTCTCTGAAGAGACAAAGAAAGAATAGGACTAACATTCCCTCAGGCACATCGTACCAGGAGGTTGTGTATAGGGCTGGCAACCTCATCACTTAAAGCAAATGGCGACAGAAACCACCAATGTAAAAGCCTGTGACTGCTTTGTGCAGGTTTCCTGTGGAGACCTATAAAAGTCTGTGACTGCTTTGTGCAGGTTTCCTGTGGAGACCTGTAAAAGCCTGTGACTGCTTTGTGCAGGCTTCCTGTGGAGACCTGTAAAAGCCTGTGACTGCTTTGTGCAGGTTTCCTGTGGAGACCTGTAAAAGTCTGTGACTGCTCTGTGCAGGTTTCCTGTGGAGACCTGTAAAAGTCTGTGACTGCTCTGTGCAGGTTTCCTGTGGAGACCTGTAAAAGTCTGTGACTGCTCTGTGCAGGTTTCCTGTGGAGACCTGTAAAAGCCTGTGACTGCTCTGTGCAGATTTCCTGTGGAGACCTGTAAAAGCCTGTGACTGCTCTGTGCAGATTTCCTGTGGAGACCTGTAAAAGCCTGTGACTGCTCTGTGCAGATTTCCTGTGGAGACCTGTAAAAGCCTGTGACTGCTCTGTGCAGATTTCCTGTGGAGACCAGCTGAAGTGGTGGCTCCATGCTCCATAAGAAGTACAAAGGAAAATGAATGCCTGAGGCTACTATCAAAATCTGGGCATTACGACTTATCCTGATTCAACATGGTTGCAGCTGAGGAATTATCTGTCACTCTCTCTTGCTTTTCAGTCTAAACTATCAAATGCCTTCTCATAAGAAGTCCACAAATTAAAATTTAAAGTGGAACCTTCAGTCTCAAGCTCTATTCAACTGTTATGCACAGTGCGGCTATCTGGTCTGTACAAGATCTTCTGTCAGCTGTCTGTCTATGGTCTCTTTAAGTCTCCCAAGGATGTTCCTGTTTATATTTTTATTCATAGCACTAACACCAACATTATCCCTCTGTAATTTGTGCACTCAAGTAATCTCCCTTCTTTGACAACTTGATGAGATATCCTTCCTACCAGTCTGCTGGTACTTTCGCTCTCTCCCAGACTGTACAAAGTACAAGGGGTTCTCGATCTATGTTGTAGTTATGTTCCTAAAAAGCACGACTTATAACAAAACGACGTATATCGGATATCGATTTCCCATTGAACTAATGAATTATATGGGGGAGACGTTCCAGATCAACTAAAAAATCTTTGAATTTATATGGAAGCATATAGGCATATGAATAGGAAATACTTATTTTATTGTACACTAAACTGTAATACAGTATAATTATTTGTAATTGCTAAATAATAATGAGAAAATACACTACAAAATTATTAATTAAACATAAAGAAAAAATGTATTCTTCCTATTACAATTGCTCCCTCTTAACACTTGAAGTTGCTGCACGTGTAGATGACGTTCATGCTACTTCTGTGACTTGCTGTTGTGGTTCTCTGACTTCCTTCTTGAAGAACGAATTTAACATCATCTGCTTGCTACCATGCATCTTTGCGTCATAAATCTCACGATAGCAAGACAAACTATCATTTATGAGTTGTGTTACTTTAGCAGAACGATCAGGCAGGTTATCATAACTCTGCAGAATGCCTGTTAATTCACCAGCAAGGTTCAAAACATTCCTAAGATTCTTTGTTGTTAAGTTGTTTTCTTCTGTTGGGTTGTGTCTTCATCTTCCATGGTCTCTTCATCAAATGCCCAACTATTCAGTACTGTATATATTTTTACATTTTATATACAGTATGTAATTATGAATTTAAATACAGAAGAAGAAAGAGCAGATTGGAGGGAAATATACATGTATGTTCCTGTTCAAACAGCATAAATGCGAATATATACGGTGTATATCGAGTTTACGTCCCTAATTAATCAACGACGTATATGCAAAACAATGTCTATCGGCATGACATATATAGAGGACCCTCTGTAATGTGTATTATATCTCTATAAACATGTACATGTGTGCTTTTGATGGTCTCTGCTGGAATTCCATCTCTTAGAAGCTTTATCATCATCATCTCCTTTTTGTTGTTGCTTCCAATGGAGCATGGTGTACTTGCAGCAGATGGTCTCTTTTAGAAACCTAATCATAATTTTCATTTTCACTCCTTATGGTGCATGTAACCACCATTGTAGCTGGTCCAGCAGGAAGCCTGCACAAAGCAGTTACACGTTCTTGCAGCAGTGGTTTCTGTTTTACATCATGAGGTTGCCAGCCCCAATCACAACCACACATTAGTCGCCTGAAGGTCAAGAGGTCATATTCATTCTTTGACTCTTCTTTGACTCTCCAGGAACTACACGGAACTTCAAAAGCTTTATGGCATTATTTATTTCTTCCTTATTTGGTTTTTTTAACAGTTAACTTATAACTTCTTTTATTCTGGCTAAATATCTTGGGGATCTTGTGGAGATGAATACCACTAAGCCACAATTTTCAAAACATAAGTGTTATCTGCTTCTTCTTCTTCGTACACTCTCATACGTCTACTCGAATGTTTTCAAAGAAAGCAGTAGTCAGCTTGAGGCTGTTAGCATCTCCATAAAGCTTTTCCAAAAATGGTACTGGTGTCAGCCATATGCGCTTTCTGTTTCACATATGTTGGGCATCTTTGAAGCAATGTTCAGCAATTAGTTTATCAGTGCCATAGTTACACTCATCAGTAGTTCCTATCTTTAGCTTGTTGAATAGATGGTATACCAATCTGTTGTGGCCCATGCTAAGTCTGAAGATTACCACTTGTTCTCTTCTATTGAGCTGGTAGTATGCATCATTTTGTATGTGACCCGGATGCTCTGCATCCCATTTGTTTCTGTATCTGATTCTGATAAAACTCTCTGCGTCCTCGAATACGAAGTGTTATGATCATAAGTGTTGATCATAAGTGTTATGATCAGAACATAAGAAAAGAAAATACATTTTACTGAGAATTCACAGGGGTATTTAGATACCATCGACCCTTGATTAACAAGCAGTTCAGTTAATAAGATGTTGGTTAATGAGTTACCACATGTAAGACCGTTCAGTTCTATTAAAGAGCAAATGTTCTATTAATGACATCCTTACAAGCGCCCAGACAAGGTGCATAAGCTGATTCTGAGGAACCAACTGTGCTCGATAACACTGGCTAACAAAAAAAATTTTTTTTTTTCTTTCTCTAACATTTCTATGTTTTTCTGGTCAATTTTAATGCGCTGTTTTTAAATCTGCAAACCGTTTTTCTCTATCAGGTCGGGATCTCTAGAAATATGCAATTGAAGTTTTTTAACAACTCATACAGTATTACAACATCATTTGTACAAGAAGTGTAACAGTTATGTAGGCTTAAATTTTTTTGCAGTCGACTTTCGTCGGTGAATGGCATGTGGTACATCGCGATGAAGCATCCAACAATAATCGGCAAGCATGGTCACACTCCACCGTCCTTGATAACGTGACTCCATTACGGCGATATCTTGATGAATCGTTCTCCATGTTCATCGCTGACTTCGCCAAGGTTGTCAGGGAAAAAGTCAAGATGCGAATGGAGCAAATGGATTTTGAGGGACATGTTACAGCCCATAATTCTGTATGCATCTATGCACTGCTTAACAATATGCACATAGTCGACAGATTTGTGATTTCCCAGAAAGTTATCGACGATCGAATTGAATGCCATCCATGCGCGAAGTTCACTACCATGTAACAAGTTCTCGAATTGTTTGTCTGCAATAACTTTCCTAATCTGAGGTCCTACAAAGATACCTTCCTTTATCTTTGCATCGCTAATTTGCGGAAACTTTTCTCAAAGATAAGTGAAAGCTTTGCTCGTTTTATCTAACGCTTTTACGAAATTCTTCATGAGCCCCAACTTTATATGTAACGGTGGTAAAATGATGCTGTCTTTGTTAACTAATGGCTCGTGTATTACATTTTTATGCCCGAGCTGCATACGATCCCTGATAGGCCACACCTTTCTTGCATAATGTTGCTGTCTGTTGCGGCTGTCCCATTTCTATAGGAAGCAACAAAATTTAGTATACCCAGTCTGCATGCCCGTGAGAGTTGAAATGACCTTTAGGTCTCCACAAATCCGCCATTGGTAGTCACTGTACTTTATTTTTGCCAAAAGTATAGCCATATTGTCATAAGTTTCTTTCATATGAACAGAGTAGGCGACTGGAATTGATGAAAATAAATTTCCATTATGCAATAACACGGCTTTTAGACTAGTCTTGGAAGAGTCGATGAAAAGTCGCCATTCGTTGACTATGTGCTCATGACCGAGGTGCACCATTAGACCTTTTACATCTTTGCAATAGCAAATGTCATCATCCATCTCAAAGTAATGAACAAGTTCTCTGTGTCTATGACGAAATTTAGATATCGGAGTATTGGGCGCTAAAAGATTCCATTCTTTGAGTCGCGAACCGAGTAATTCCGCTTGTCCTTTGGTGAGAGCGAGATCACGTATTAGATCTGAAAGTTCTGAATGGTTAATTAAGTGAACACCATCATTCACCGGTATATAATCCGAGTCAGAATTAGTTTCTAAAGCAGGTAAACTATCACTTTCTGATGGTTCATTCACGTCCAACGGATATTGTTCTGGTGGAACTGGGATCGGGCACGTGATTGGATCATGAGGCACTGGTTTCGAAACCGATTCAATATTTGGATAAACCACAGACTTTCTAGTTTTAAAAGTGAAACCATAGATATTTGTCAAGCAGAAGTAACAATCAGTATCGTGATTTGTCGGTTCACGCCATATTACTGGCACTCCAAAAGGCATCGACTTATGCTTCGGCGATTTTCGTAACCAACCTGCCAATGTATTTGCACAAGTCGAACAAACTGCATTTGGCTTCCAAGATTTATTTGCATCATCAACTTTCGAATCGAAATAAAGTTCATATGCTTTCTTTAGCAATGGTGTAAAGTTTTTCTGGTGAACACGATCGGTAAAATATCCGCACACGTAACAGAACAGATTAGCCGAATTTCTACAACTTCTAGAAGCCATATTTCACTCAGAATTATTTCAAAATACAGTAACTATTTGAAATATAATGTAACATATGTCATGCATCTTTTAGCAGTATAAAAAGTAGAATTATTTTGCATTTTATTAATTTTTAAAAAGTTATATAGTAAAAATGAAACGGAGCAAATAACGGTTTCCCAAAAATATATTTATTCACAAATATCTTAAGAACCCGACGTGATAGAGATAAACGGATTTCAAATTTGAAATCAGCGCAAGAAACTGACCTAAGAACACTTATTCTTATATAAGAAAGAAAAATGTTGTTTGTCAGTGTAATCGAGGGCTCACTGTACTTCACCCATATTAAATACAGCATTTGCAAACAATGCAAAATAGTTATGGCAATTACAGCATCTACACCATCTCCAGAGTCTGATCTACTTGGTTTCCCTCACATTATGCAGGAGACTAGGTAAAGGGAGTCCCATAGCAGATGCTGATGTAGGAGTGAAGTGTTGGAGACTTCACTTATACTGGGTCTCAGTTTTATGGGGCGGATGACCAGTTTCCTTCCTCGCTGCTTGTGTTTCCCTAACTGAAGAGCAAAGTCAGGCACTCATTTTTTCAGCTTGGTAGACTGCAGTGTGACATGACCTCCTCTCGAGCCTGGCCTTTCTGCTTCAAGAAGGAAGCACTCACTCAACTCCGCCTATGCCGGTCCCAAGCCCAGATGAAAAAGGAGGAGGGCGGCCTGCATGGAGGCCGTAAGGAGGCAGCCCCTCCACAATGCAAAGGCACAACAGGCCAATCACCTGTTTGCTTTAAACCATGATTACGAGTAACACAAGAGAGAAAACCGGACTGATTCTAAAGGCGACGAACTGGAACGGACTACGGACTACGACTTATGGAAC
Organism: Oreohelix idahoensis; assembly: GCA_024509875.1. Lineage (NCBI taxonomy): Eukaryota > Metazoa > Mollusca > Gastropoda > Stylommatophora > Oreohelicidae > Oreohelix > Oreohelix idahoensis. The sequence goes on from JAMPIV010002454.1 coordinate 206,616, forward strand.
ATGGAACACAAGAAGTATAAATGGGAAGGAAGAGGAGCTGGTGGAAGAGATGAGGAAAGCAAAACTAGAAATCCTGGCTATAACGGAAACAAAGAAAAAAGGACAAGGAGTCATGGATCTCAATGGCAACACGCTGCTCTACAGTGGTGTACCCATATCCGAAAGAGCTAAAGGGGGTGTGGGTTGCATTGTGGCCCAAAATCAAAAAGATAGTATCAAGGGGTGGAACTTTGTCTCAGAGCGCATTATGGTTGTGAAACTAAAAGAAGGAGAAACCATAGTCAACCTGGTCATAGTGTATGGGCCAAATGAGGATGAGAGAGCAGAGGTCAAGGAGGAATTCTTCGAGCTGCTTCAAAGGACAGTGGATGACTGCCTAGATGAAGTTATCATGCTCGGAGATTTTAATGCCAGAGTTGGAAATGACCATGCTAGATGGGGTGGAGTTATCGGAAGATCTGGAGAAGATACTCTCAATGACAATGGAAAGCGACTCCTTAGATTCTGCAGTGAGCAGAATCTGATCATTACAAACACAAAGTTCCCCCATAAGCGCATACATGCATACACTAGATGTGAACCAACACAGAATGAGAAGTCAGTGATCGACTATGCCATTGTTCGGAGAAGCTCATTCAAATATGTCCGAGATGCAAGAGTCTGGAGGGGGCCAGAGATTGGAAGTGATCACTACCTGCTAACAATCAAACGAACAACTGAAAGAGTTGCTCAGCCTAGGAACTGCTCAACATCACGCAAGAAACCAAGTAAACGAGCAGGAGAAATGAGCATTAGGACCTACAAGCTGAGAGAGCCAGAAATTAAGACCAGATATCAGGGGCTTATTGCTGCAGCGGTGAGCAACACAGAAGAACAACCTGATGACTTGGAAACCCTCTGGATTAAATTCAAGGATATCATAAAGACAGCTGCTGCAGAAGCATGTGGAGAAGTCCGACTTGGGAACCAGAGAAAGAGGACACCTTGGTGGACAGAGGAAGTCAAAGAGAAAATAAGAGAGAAGAAAATGGCATGGAAACAATACTTAGGAGCTAAAAACACAACAGGCCAAATGGAAAAATATAGAGAATATGTGACACTCAGAACAGAAGCAAAGAACAAAGTGCTAGCAGCAAAACAGAAGTCCTGGGAAGAATTTGGAGAAAAGCTAGAAAAAGATGCACAAGAAAACCAGAAATTGTTCTATAAGACCCTAAAGAACATGAGGAAGGAAAAACAATGCCCTCTCAAATTTATAAAGGACAAGCAAGGCAAATTGCTTACTGCCCCGAAGGAAGTAATGGAAAGATGGAAAGAATATTTCTCAGAACTCCTTGATGGTGAGCAAGGTGAAGCATCAGAAATGATAACCACTAGCACAGAAGAGGAAACCAATGGTGATGAAGATGACATAAAGATGGAAGAACTGAAGGCAGCACTGGAGAAAATCAAGATGGGCAAAGCAGCAGGGCATGATGGTATAACACCAGAAATGGTTAAGTACATGGGAGCATCAGGCGACCTATTACTCTTAAGGGTCCTACAGGCAGCATGGTGCAACAAGACCATACCAAAGGATTGGGAGATTGCCATCATAACACCAATTTTCAAAAAGGGTGACAATCGACAGTGTGGAAACCATAGAGGCATATCCCTTCTCAGTGTCCCTGGTAAAATCTACTCTAGAATCCTAGAGCAGAGACTCCGACGCCTAGCTGAGCCACAATTGGATGAGGTCCAGTGCGGATTCCGAGCAAACCGAAGTACTCAAGACCTAATCTTCACACTCAGACAGCTGAGTGAAAAGGCCCTTGAGTATAAGAGTGAGATCCATCTTTGTTTCATAGATCTGGAAAAGGCGTTTGACAGGGTCCCCTGGAGCAAACTTTGGGACTGTTTGGCAAGGAAGAATATTCCAGCACCTCTGATTCATGCTATACAGAGCTTCTACAAGTCTTGCAGAAATTATGTGAGGACAGCAAACCATAAGTCAGAAGAGTTCAGGACCACCACTGGTGTAAGACAAGGTGATATCCTATCACCTTACCTCTTCATACTCCTTATGGACGATGTCATCAAGGCATGTAAGGAGAGAACAAGAAAGTATTCAGTGGGGTACTGGAAGATGAGACAGGTCTATATTTCAGAGCTGGCATTTGCTGATGATGTTGCCCTGATTGCTAAATCAGAGGCACATCTCCAATCCAACCTGCAAGTCTGGAAGGAAGAGCTGGAGAAGAGAGGGATGGTCATAAGCAGCTCTAAAACAAAATCCATGGTGATATCACGAGAAAAAAGAAGACATCAGATTAAGCTGGGAGAACAGGTCCTGGAGCAGGTCGACCACTTTAAATACCTCGGAGCTATTATAGACCGAAAGGGAGGCATCAAAGAAGAGTTGGCCACTCGAAAAGCAGCGCTGGGAGACTTTTTCAGGCCATAAATCGAGGATTCCTCAGCAAGAGAGAGGTTGGTAAGAAAACGAAGATGGCTGTATACCGCTCCACCTATGTCCCAGTCTTGACATATGGATGCGAGTCATGGGCAATGACTACAACCCATAAAAGCCAGATCCAAACCTCAGAAATGAGGTATCTGAGGAAGGTGGTTGAAGTAACAAGAAGAGACATGGTACGCAACCAGACGATACGTCAAGGCCTTAAATCCTACCCCCTGCAGACCCAAGTAGAACAGTCCCAACTAAGATGGTTTGGCCATGTCTGCAGAATGGGAGAAGATCGGATACCACGACAAGCATGGGAAACAAAGAGCCAAGGATCCAGACCCCGAGGACGACCCAGAGTCCGCTGGGAGGACAACATTAGACAATCTTTGAAGGATCGAGGACTAGAATGGAACCAGGCCAGGAGGAAGACAGCCGATAGGATAGTCTGGCGCTCTCTCTTCCAAACCTCTACACCTCACGGTAGAAGGGGAACGACTAAGTAAGTAAGTAAGAAGGAAGCACTCAAAGCACTTACCTGAACTTCTTCCCTGCCTCAGCCTCTCCTCCAATAACATAGGCACAAATGGACTTGGTAAATGTCCACTCTTCCTCCAAGGCACTTTTCATACCTAGTGAGGCTTCTGGTAAGGCTTGAAGCATGTAAATCCAGCTTTGCAGGTAGTTGAAGTATACCTAAACCAAATGAAAAACAAATAAGGTTCATAATCTCAGTAACAGCTACAACTATTTCCACAATGAAACAATACATTCTGCAAGTAACTAAATCATTACACCCACCACTTCTACATTCCCATGTTCTTTCTGCAAAGCTAAATATTTTTTATCTCTATTCTGTGTTGCACTTTTTGAAGATTCAAATCGAAATTCAAAAAATTTTATGCAGGCACCAACATGGATGCTAGTTTTTTCCCACAAGTGATGTTAAAAAAAAAAGCACTAAACATATATATTTATGAGAATAAATATATATGAAATTGTAAATTGGCTGAAACATATTTTGAAGCGTTGTAAGTCTTACAAAATCAGAGGCACATCTTCAACCAAACCTGCAAGTCTGGAAGGAAGAGCTGGAGAAAAGAGGTTTGGTCATCAGCAGCCTCAAAACAAAAACCAAGGGTATATCACGAGAGGAAAAAAGTCATCAGATTATGCCGGGAGAACAGATCCTGGAGCAGGACTTTAAATACCTTGAAGCTGTCACAGACTGGAAGGGAGGCATCAAAGAAGAGTTGGCTACCTGAAGAGCAGCAGCTGGGAGACTTTTTCAGGCCATAAATTGAGGATTCCTCAGCAAAAGAGTAATGGACAAGAAGATAAAGATGGCTGTTTACTGCTTCCTGGATGTTCCAGTCTTGACTTATGGATGAGAGTCTTGAGCTATGACTACAACTTACAAAGGTCAGCTCCAGACCTCAGAAATGAGGTATCTGAGGAAAGTGATTGAAGTAACAAGAACAAACATGATCCGCAACCAGATGATATGTCATGGCCTCAAAACCCAGTCCCTGCAGATGCAAGTGGAACAATCCCAGTTGCAATGGTTTGGCCAAGTCTGCAGAATGAGAGATCGGCTACCCCGACAAATATGGGAAACCAAAAGCCAGGGATCCAGACCTCTATGATGACTCAAGAGTTTGCTGGGAGGACAACATTAGACATTCTTTGAAGGACTGAGCACTAGATTGGAACCAAGCCAGGAGGAAGACAGCCAATAGAATAGTATGGCACTCTCTCTGGCAAACCTCTACACCCCAGGGTGGAAGAGGAACAACTGAGCAAGTAGGTAAGTCATATATTCAACATATACATTTTTTTTTTATCATGTAAAGTTTAGACATGGAGAAATTTGACTATAACTAAACCAGGTGGCCTTTGGCAGAATAATGCACAAAAGTGTAGGGCGTATAACTCTGAGATAAAGTGCATAATCAACATCATCAATAAGTGCACAGCAATGCTGTAAACGATTACACCAATCTCAGTTTTTGATGTTCTCTATAGCAATGGAAGAAAGACAGGGATGTCGACAATAGATCCAACCCAAAGTACCATCCTCATAGGCACCAGCAGATTATCCTTTTCTGCCTCAGAACTGGTCACTGCAAAAAACTAGGCTACCTCTACTGCCTCAGGATATCGTACATTAATAATATGTCCATGTGGAACTGGAATCCAAAAGTACGCAACTCTTGTATAATCTTAATTAGGTATTTTTTGCTGTACTGAGATTTCCAAATGTTCTTTAGGTTGGTGAAGACTGTTCTGGCTTTATTCATTCGGTTACTGCTGTCTTTGCTTGTTGCGCCGTCTGGTGTTACTTTGCTTCCTAGATATGTAAATGTATGTTTGTTCCAGCTTTTGGTTCCTTACTCTAATGGGGTCAAGGATTTATTACATTGAGTGTCATGACCTCTGTCTTCTTCAGGTTGATGTTCAGTCCCACCTGTTGGCTATATTTATTCAGTGTGTTTTTTTTCTTGCATGTGCTGATATGAATATGAGAGTAGTGCAATGTTGTCTGCGTATTGTAGATCTTTCAGCATGGTAAACGCTGTCCATCTTATTCCTCTAGGGGCATCCTCTGTTGTCTGGCGCATCAGCCAGTCTATGACAGTTAAAAATAGAATGGCTGACAATGGGTATTCCTGTCGTACACTTGTTTTCGCTTCAAAAGTAAGGTTGCTCATCCCAACACTGCATGTAAAGTTAGCATAGAGGCTTTTTTATGATGGAAACAATACACCTAGGGATCCCATAAGTCTGTAACATGTTCCATAAGCTATCCCTGTGTATGCTGTCAAAAGCCTTTTTAAAATTGACAAAGTTTATTTATAGCTGCAATTCTGAGCACTGCTCTATAATGTTCCTGAGGGTGAAGATATGATCTGCACATCATCTGTTCTTTCTGAATCTGGCTTGTTCCTTCCTCAGTTTATGATCTATTGCTTTTGAGATTCGTTGGATAATTATCCTGCCCGATATTTTGCTGGGAACTGAAAGTGTAATTACTCTCCAGCTGTTGCGGACTGTGAAGTCACTCTTTTTTTTTTTTTTTTTGGGTAATGTAATAATTGTTCCTTTCGTCTACTTGAGTGGTGTTGTCTCTGTTTGCCAGATTTGTGCAAAATGTGCTTCTAAGAGTTCTGCTGATAATTCAGGATCAATTTTAAATAGCTCTTTGCCTTCCCTGTGCTGACCATCCTCTCTTCCAGAGTAAAGTACTGTTTCCCCTTTTGATGTTTTAATTCTACCTGCCCCAGTCCATCTGCTCTTGCTTATCCCTAGGATATGTAAACTGCATTTTCATTGAGATTTGTTTCAGTTTTCATGTCTTTCATCGTCCCGAAATTCCAAAATCCTATTCTAGTTTCATGTTTTGTGACCAGGACTTCCGTTTTCAGGGCAACATGGAGGACTAGGGTGCCTGCTTTAGTCTGACACCTACCCACGCAGACCTGTCCAGTTTGGTAGAACCTGCCACGAGTAAAACTCTCTCTGGCATAGCTCTGGGGGTTGTCAGGGTACTCAAGCTGTGATACAGCGACAAGGTATAGACACCAGTGATAGCAGCTACTTTCACTACATATACTTAATGCTAGTGCGTGGGTGTGTGTATATATACAAACACACATTGCTTTAAGTAACCAGCGTTGCCTGGGTTTTTCTATGACTCACAATGTACATTTTACATGTCTTCTGGTGTTACTGATTTTTTTTCATATATACACTGGTTACTGTAACAATATATTTATAGCACAGCTCCTTATAATGCACAAAGTAGATAACACAATGTCAAAATGGCACAGAAAACATCATAGTAAATGATTGAGCAGATACAAAAAAAAAAGCCAAAATTTCTTACATCCAACATGCTTTTCATGTCCTCATCAAACTCAGTCAGGTCTGTCTCAAATTTTGACTCTGCTTCCAACTCATCATCCCACATTACAGCAGCTACCATGTAATGATAATACTGTTTCACTAGAGTTGCTCCTTTAAGTACTTCTTTACACTCTCGTATAAGCTGAAGATGCACAGAACAAAAATGCACATCAAGTGAACACAGAAGTTTTGAAGATCTAAGAACTTCATGCTAGTCATTCACTCATACACCATCTTTCAACTCCTCAGGGAGCATAGGCCTTCAACAAACTTATGCCATATCTTTTCACGTCTGTCTCCAGTTCTCTTCTCTATGTTCCACAACATAGACTCCTTTCGGCTTTCTCTGTGTTGCATCATGTGCCTCCTTGCCAGAGGACCTTCTCCTATCTTGGATGGCCGAGTTTTATTTTCTTTAATCGACCTGTCCATGTTGTCTGTTGAAGTTTGTGTGCTTTTAACATTTCTAAAGGATGAGGTACCTGACCCCATATCCAACCCACCTTAGTAGCCTTTTACGACACACATGGAAAAGTGAAAAGGAAACGGAAAAGAAAATGATCAGGAAAACATGGAAACACCTGTGGCCGATTGCCTGTGACAGGAGGTCTTGGCATGCATCTGCTGAAGGATTATGCTTTATGTGAAGCTGAAGGTAATGAATGAATGACTAAAAAGGAATTCTAAACAAGTGAAAATGCTGATGTTAGATAGGACACACAATGAGCAAACCAGTTGATAGCATTAAAAGGCAGTCCTTGTTCTGGTATATCCAGGGGAAGAGAAATTTAACAAAGATCTAAAAACAGAGAAGGGAAGTGGAGACAGACATAAAAGTAATAAAGAAGACAGGGAAAAATCTGGAAAGGATGCCACAGGACAAGAAGGCTTGGCATGAGTATGCTGTAGCACTATTCTCCACAGGGATTGGAAGAGTAATGAGTGAATGACTTTAAAAAAAAAATACAATTTTGCCTCGTTTTGGTACAGTGCATCCCGTTCAACCTAGTCAGTTATATTAGGGTGCATGTCCAAATATAAAAGATCTAAAGGTCTGATTCATTATAGTGATTGAATGATATATTTAAGATTATATCGACACCGACATAACCAGAAGGCACTGGAGATGGACTGCCCATTTCTAAGAAGAGATCAAATTACTATCATAAGAATTTTTATACAGTGGACTACAGCGAGCATAGTTAAAGTGGCAGACAAAACAAAAGGATGAAGAACAGTAGCAGCAGAGATTACATACATGAATAACAACTGCGACAATACAGTAATCCCCTGGTCTTATGCTGTTTGATTTGTGTTTTTTCGACATAAGGCTGTTTCTATATTATGCCATATGTCCATTATACCATTTAAAAATTTGATCTTACACTGTGCGCTAAATTTCATTGGAGGCAGAAATATAGCTTTCACATGCCTCATCAAGTTCATTTAAGGAGGATGGATAGCCAAGAAGCATTGTCATTATTTGCATAATGAAGCATGACCCCAGCACAGAATGCAGTTCAATGGTAATCCGTAACATAGAACAAGATCTTAATTGCTACAAGGTGCTCCTTGAAGAGAAAAAAGAAGGTGGCAAAGCAAAGCAAGCTCAATTCTTTTTTTTTTTAAAGTCTCCTCAAATATCTTCTGCCCCCATTCACCAAGTAGTCATGCCTTCTTCATCTGGAACCAGAAAAACTTTTTCAATACTACAAAACCTTCTGCTAACCAGTCACCTGATAATGAAGACAGCTCCCCCCGTGACAAATGTTGCCACAAGCGAAGGAAGTAGCAGCGATTAAAATTTTACAATATTTTGTATATATTTTTTGTACGCACAGTCCATAAATAATATTTCCTTTGTGTTCAATATTTCTTATAATTATAGGTAGTTAATAAATGTTTTTAACTTTGTAGTTTTTGTTAATCACTTTTTACTTAATTTAATACAGCTTTATGGACCTTGGTAACGTATTGATTTGATTTCTATTAATTCTTATGGGAAATCAATTTTCATTTAGTGCTTTTTCGGTTAGCTCTCCACAAAGAACGAATTAACTGCGCTAAGCGGAGGCTTGCTGTATACAAAAGATGGACATAGATCAGAAGAAGTGCAGTGGTAGGTAGGCATGCAACTGCCCTTTACATCATGGAGATTTGCTTGAGCGAAGTAACTAATGCCAACATTCATATACATGATTCTTTACCAAAATGTTTCCAAACGTGCTGTAGAAGCTTCTTAAATAGACACTTGCAGGATGCTATATTGGGATTACCTGTCGTATACTAAGAAATGAAGGATCTCCTATAGGCCTTTGGTCTTTCCTAAGCTTTAGACACTCGTGAATAACATCCAATTGAATCCGCACTATAAACAAGTAAGTGGGCCGGAATGAAGGCAGACCCATTAATATAAACTGTGAACTCCATTCCCCATGCTCTGATAGACTGCTGCCTCTCGCGACTGGTGGGTGAGAACCGCTTTCTGTAGAAGCTGAAGAAGTTGTCCTATCTACCGGAAGATGTTCTCTGACCTATGAAGCACCAAAATAAAGGCAAAATGAAATAAAACAGACCACACCTTATGGCTGCTGTTATTTATCACACAGCTTACAAATTGTTGTATGAAAATGACCACCAATATTTTTATAATCAACAAGTAACCTGCCAAGAAATTATGGGAATGAACTATGATTAGTGCTTTCTGCCGAAGGTCCTGTTGAATTTACAACAAATCATTAGCATTAAGATTAACCTTAAAAATAAAAAAATATTCACACTTGCAAATGGCCCTGATGATTCCGAACGAAATTTACATTATTGGAAATAGCTTGGACTGAAATTATTGAAGTTTTCAATCTCACATGCTAAATCTTAAAGAATGTAGTTGCTTCCCCTCACTGTAAAGAATATTAATGTTTGCCTCCCTGCTCAGCATTTCCTCTGTTTCAGGACATACAAGGAAAATTATATTGTTGATTATAGTGACTCCCATTTCTTCCATTTATTAATTACTAGCATTCTAGCCCTCCTAATGTGCTTATTCTTTTACCTTAGAGGTTGTAACAAAACCTCATTATTATCTACTGAATGATTCTCCTGATATTACTAAACACATACCAGGCAATTTAATATCTAACAATAATCATCATCATAATTACTTTTAGCTCCCCATGAAAAACAGGTCTTCAATCTGTTCCCGCCAAGCTCTCATGTCTTGTGCCATTCATGCAAGTTCTTTTCATGTCGTCTTTATTCTTGTTTAAGTTTTATTATTCTTCCTCTTGTTCGCCCTCAGACTTCTACATTAATGACTTTAATAAAGGCAGTAGTCAGCTCAAGGTTCATGACATCTCCAAACAGTTTTTCGTGGAGAGAAGTGGGTTGTTGCCATATGCCACTTCATTCATTGCTGTAAGATGGGCAGGACCGCAGCAGATGTTTGGCTGTCATGGGGCTCGTGCCACAGGAACAGAGATCTGTTGAACCAATCCTCTACTTGTGATATAGATGGTACCTCAGCCTATTTTTAAGTCTGCCTCCAATGCTTCTATGTGTGTTTAGATTTACCTTGTAGATTCAAGAACAAGGACCACCTTGTAATGCTATCAGCAGGTTTCCTCAATGTGTGCTCTATCCAATGCAAATTTCTTTTCTTCGCTCAACAAGTACTACTAGTCCTTGTCCGATTTTTTGGACCGGTTCCACATTGGTGACCCTGTGATACCATTTTAATTGGTCATTCTGTGCAAGCTCCCCTTTAAGAAAGTCAAGCTTCCTGGTTTTTGTTGTTCTCCATGTTTCAGAGACTTACAATAAGACTAACTTCACATTTAAGCTAAGATACCAATTTTTGTATTGAACTCGATTTCTTCTGATTTCCTTATATTTCCCAATTCAATGAAAGCCCTGCTTGCCTTTTGTGCTATTTTGATGTCACAGTTATGTGTACGACATCTGCTCCTCTGTACATTTTAATGGTGAACTGAACTTCTTGTTAATGCCTATTTGATCAATCTGATGTACTCTCTTGTGGTCTGGTAATATTCATGTTGCTCTGTGTATTCTTTTAAAGGGAAATATGCTTCCACTAGTAGCATGTTGATCTGAAGCACACAAGCTTATGAATATCTCTCCATTCCATACTCTCCCATAATCTCTTCAAAGGCACTAATATCTGTTCCTATCTCTGCATTCAAATCATACATCAAGACTGTAATTTCTTTACCTTTCTTTTCTATGATATTTTGAAGCTAAGTGTAAAATTCTTTCATTCATCTACTAATGTTTTGTGATTAGCTAGCATCATAACACTGACTGACTTTCATCTTTAATTCTAATGTGGCAGCTTTCTTTTCTTCCTTATTTTTCTTTTAACAATGACGTAAACTCAAAATTTAAGCAGCCCTACTAAAATTTGAAACTGCAACAAAGTCTACAAGCAAATAACACAATAAAAATTCAGTATACTTATCAATGCGATTAAATAAAAATATTGAAGGCAAAAGTATAAAAGGTGATGGACAACAAAACATGGTAGAGATGAAATGAGGACTATATACTTGACTTTCTTACCTGTTCCTCTCCCTGTGCTCCAATATCAGAATATATGGTCTCCTTTGGTCTTTCTAGAGCTTCTTTAGCCCTGCTTAGACTGCCATGGAATAGGTCTCTCAATCGTACATTCAGCTTCTGTAAACCCATTTTACGTAGACATTTTTCAGCGTAATGCCTGTAAATTGAGGACCTGACGGATCGACTGTCATCCAAACTGACCTCACTTGGAGCACGAGATAAACTAAGCACAGAGGTTCCTATATTTGTTACCGTGCTGCTGGTTTGGGATAAGCTGTGAACTGGTGTGCTGAAGTTCACTGGAAGGGGAGTGTTGTTGCGAATGGGGCTGCCAGTTGGGGAACTTTGGTCACTACTATCATCACCACACTTGAACTTGACTTGCTTAAGGTGGGGGCTAAGGTAGACTCTGTTATCTGTCTGTTGAGTTTCATCATTACTAGCATTTTCTTCTTCCTCTTCTTCATTCTCCTCCTCCAAATAATCCTCTTCATTCTCAGATGACTCTGTAGGTTCTGTTTCCATGACACTGGGTATACTTGCTTGCTGACAAGCCAGAATATCATGTCTTTGTGGTTTTGGGAACTCAAAGTTAACAAAAGGCCATTGTATACCCCGTGCATCAGCCCCTATGATACGTCCAAAGAGCTTGAGTTTTTGGCACAAGTCACAGGTGATGTTCAGCCACAGATTTAGACACTTGACCCTGCGCTGAAATTCAGGATCTCTGAATTTTGCATTGTCCTGCATACAAGCCTCTGTTGTGCTATAGCAACTCTCATAGTGGTCAAGCCTTTCCAACAAACTCTGCATCTGGAAGAGCGCTTTTTCTTGAAGAGAAACAGTTTCATCAGTCAGGTTTAAATCACTGAAAGAAGCTGAAACACTCCTGGACACTAATTCTTTGTAGGACGTTTTATTTCCCCGTAAAGGCACATTGGCTGATTTGAAGGCACTACGTGAATTCTCTTCTGATATTGTGTCTGCAAAACAAAAGTTGTTGATATCATTTATAACTCTTTCATTTTCATGTCTCTCAGCTTTCAGGAGTTGATACTGCTCATCTGGAGTTTTACCATTGAGGTAGGCTCGTAACTCTAACCAGATCTGTTCTATTAAAGTTGCCCTCCACTGCTCAAGTTCGACGCTCATCTGCCGCTTATAAGCTGACATTTTCTTTTCCTTGTCCTTTTTGGCTTCTGTGCCCAAATTTATAAGCAATGAAAAGCTAGAGTGAAACTCTTCCCTGTCTTTAGGACATACAGGTGGCTCGGAAATATACCTTCGTGCCGGGCATTCTGAATTGGCGGAAGGGATAGATCTGGTCTTCAAATGTGAGAATCGACCTGATCCTTCAAGTACCATTCCATTAAGTTGACAATGATCTAAAGAGTCTCCAATATTCATCATACTGAAATCCTCAGATAATCTGTTCTCCTGGTGATCAGTCAACCTCTGATTGGACAAGGTCTTCTTCAATTCTCTGCCCTCTCGCTTCTTCTTCTTCTCTCGGAGTGAATTCTGATCAAGGTTATCATCAGAGTCAAGGTCTGTGAGATTGCACAGCGCAGGGTCACCCATGTACTCACTTTTTATAACATCAGTCGTTGATTTAACCTTATGCTGACGTCTATCAATCAAAAATTCCTTGTATGAGTTTCTTGAGGCATGCCATTCTTTCTGACTTTCGTTCTTTGGGATGAATTGCTGATTAAGAAGAGCTGTACCATCCAGCTCGTTATCAATGTTTACAACATCCTGTGCTGCAGTAGTATAACTGCAGTTGCTCTCTGCTTCATCCCCTACACCACTTCCATTGGTACCTTGTCTATTATAGTCGTCACCACCACATCTAAATATGTACACACACAAAAATAAAAAAATTAACAATAAAAATCAAATCCACACCTCAACTTTTCAAACAATTAAATCCATATTTTCAGTATGCAAAGATTAAGATTGAATCAATTCTAAATTCAACTAAAATCTTATTAATGTTTTGGAATATCTGGTAAATATTAAAAAATCAGCTTAAAAGTTTAGCATTTGCTTACACTGATTTAAAACACTAATCAAAACACAGCTATTATAATTGCATGACACCTGTGATAAATACAATTAGACTCTAAACACGAATTTGTTCAAGAATGAAAACCTTAAATATTACACTTTCTACCCAAGAAAAGAAATTCCCTTTTCCAATTTTTTCTTTAATTTTCTTTGGGTCGACTGAAGTGTGATGCTACCAGGTTTCAGACCTGGTAACTTGCCTCAAAAAGCATTCTAATCATTGTCACTCAGTGCTCATCTGGTTTGTACAGAATCTATTTTGTTGAAAACCTGCTTGTTCTTCTCTCAGCTGTCTGCCTATTGCCTTTGATAGTCTCTTAAGGATGATCTTGAATAATATTTTTCTTGGCACTAAAGGAAGAATATTCTTCTGTAATTTATGCACTCTTGCAAATCTTCCTTCTTAATCAGATATTTTTCTTGCGAGTCTGCTGGTATCACTCTCTCTCAGACTTTACCAAGTAATTTATACAGTATCACTGCTGAATGTCAATGTCTGCTTTGATGGCATCTGCTGCAATGCCATGTGGCCCAGCAACTTTTCCATCTCTTAGATGCTTTAATTTCTTCCGTAACCGGTGTTTCACGCTTAACTTGCAGCTCCATTTCTACTGACTGGATGTCTGGGGGATCTGGTCAAACTAATCTATTTAGAAGTTTCTCGAAATGGTCTATCCATCTTTTATCTGCTCTTTTATGCTGCTAAGGACTAGTCCATTCTTTCCCTCAATCAGGCCATCTGACTGCTTGTTTGTCCATGTTAGTTTTCTTTGTAGAGTTGTACTGGTCCTTCATATTGCCTTTAGGTGCAGGTTTTTCTCCTTTTCTTGCCAGCTTGGCGCTTCTGCATTTCTGGCCAGCTCATCAGTATATTTTCTCTTGTCCCATCTGATATTTTTTTTTTGTTGCTACTATACTGAGCTCATGAGCTCTGACTCCAGACTTCAAAATTTGCTCCTGTTTAAATCTGCTTTTTGGTTTTTTCCCCCTCTCCTTTATCTTATAGGTGGTTTTTCTTGTTATCCATACTTTACGATGATGTTCTCTGTTTCTTTTCCAAGAACTCCTCTGCATGTTTTATTCAAAATGTTTTTTTTAATATATTCTAGTGTGTTATGTTCTCTGATGTCGACTATAACAGAATTTTCATAACATAAGACAAAGTGTTAAAGATTCACATGTTTATTCATGGTGTTACCAAAACTAACAACAGTTCAGCATAGCTTCCCCTAGTATTCGTTATTCTAAAAAGTGGAAACCAATACTCAATACATTACAAAGTGGTCTTTTATATTTGTTTCTTATTATAGTTGTTGAAGTCCTTGGCACTTACTGGATACTGTAACCATAAATTAGGTAAATTGTTATACCATTTCTTGATTTCTGAGATATCCAACATTAAACTTTTGTCTGTAGCTAAATGCTGTTGAATATTTTCTGAATTTCATCTTTAATTTGACATGAGTGCGCATGAAGTAAACAAAAATAATAAGAAAAAAATAATAAGAAGACCATTGGACTAGCCAACATAAAAGATAGAGCAGAAATATTACAAAATAGGAAAAGTAGTGTTCTATGTAAGCGACCATTCAGCATTGAGAAGCAAAAATTATTACCTCCAAATTGAAGAATTAAAAAAAAAAAAAAGCTAAGTATAAAATCAAACAATAAAATGCCAGTTTGATGGTTACAAAACAGTATAACAGTGCAATGCCTCTGTCAGTGAAAAAATGCAATAAATAACTAAAAATCAAAGGCTGTGAAGGTAGGCTTCCTAAGCTGAATTTACAGGAAGCATTTTCAGACCACAAGGTCTATTATATATGGTCATGTGCACTAATATAACTGATGGACTGTGTCTACGCTGAATGAGTAGCTCCTTGCCACAATGAGACAAAATTATTTTTATACAAAATAAATCCATCTGACCAATCACCGAACTGTGATACAGAAAGGGGAAAAAAATATAGACCTGATGTGAGGTAACCAACCATAGCAGCTACTGCAGGATAAAGGTATCTGTCTGAAACTTCATTAACAAGGGCAGTTATTGTGTCAGACTCACAATCCATGCTTCAGAAGGTCCAAAGTTGATGGCTCCAGCATGAACGGAAAACCTCCATTGAATCCTCAAATCTTCAGGAACTGGTGTGGATCTACTGTCCTGGTCATGTAGGGGTATGCAGCAATGGAAGAGCTGACACATAAGCTTCAAGAGCACCCATAGAAGGTGCACTGGATATGGACAAGAGAAAGATACTGACAGCATTTAATGATCTCCTGAGATAAACCCTCTGTGGATGGGAAGGAGCGAAGCTCCTGACTGGGTTGGAAGGAAAGTCCACAGGCTCCCCAGCCTCGCAATGACATGTCATTGGGCCGAAGGGCTGAAAGCCCAAGTGCCGCTGGTTAAGGACCAAAAAAAATGATCGCCTATTACAGAATGACACTGCAATTGATGAATCATCAAGTGCAAGATTGCTGGATTTGGCATCAAATGTAAGACCAGCAGGGATGGACATAGGAGAGGATGCATCTGGCGTGTATACAATCAGCATGCAACAGGAACAGTTAGCATGCATACCTTTTGACATTTGCTGAAGTACGAGTGTAAGGATACATTAGTGGAGGACATGACAGTAAGACATGGAGGTAATAAAGTATCAAAGGCATGGGTCAGACATATGAAGGAAGAACCAGTGAAAAACTGAAAAGGTAAACTGATGAGAAAGAGATGACGGAAAAACACAATATTAAATAATTTGGGCCTAATTAAAATGAAAGTATACAAACACAACCGACTACAGTAAGAAAGCTATAGCTTAACTTAAAATGATGAAATAGTAGGTGGGTCTATTATATAATCATGCAATAGAAGAATGATATGAAGAATAAGGCGATTCTCAAAAGTAAGAGAAATATCGCTTGTGATCACAGGAGCAGGATGCAGTGTACGCAACAGTAAATGTCGTAATGCATGCGACTCCTCTGTGATCGAGACAAGTTAAAATGACTAGGCCTACTTATTCAACGTTGAAATGAGTCATTGAATATCAATCACAGGGGCTTTTAAATTATGCAATCAACTCTTCCTAAAAGAGGTCACTGAGACAAAGTCCAAAACCAGATTTACTTACATAGAATCTGCTAGATGTTTAAAGTCTTCGCTAGAAGAACTCCCTTCGTTGTCATCCTTACTGTCATCCGCCATGGTTAGAGCGGTTGTTATTAGTTGTGATGTGTAGGCCTATGTGTTCTTTCAATTTTTAATTGCAGTGTACCGTCGATACCAAGTGTCACTAGTATCGTACTTCCAAAAACTTTGATATTTGAAGTAGAGGCAGTTAAGTTTAACACAATTTATATGGCATTTTAAACTTTAATTATTTTTCATTAATTTAATCACGTGTATATACGATTTAAAAAAAAACTATTGCATAGTAGGAATATAATTTTCGAGTGGACAGTTCTCATGAGTTGCCATTGAACAACTGAGAATCGTATTGGGAATCAAGTCAGTTAACATCACCCACCAACTTTCGCGGAAAATTTCCTTCGTCTTTTAAAAAATGTCACATGAATACTGCAACCTCGCTTCAAAGTTAGTAAGTAAAAAAAGAGACGGCAAAAGTTGGAAAATTAAGGGGATTCCCTAAATTAAAAAATGCTGACTAAGGGAGCTTGTTAGTTCAACAGCGATTAGCTTAGCAAGCTGGCCGTGAATTGTTGTTGCTTAAAAGAAAAAAAACAGTGGTAAGCAGGACATCCTGTTCAAACCTCTTTCACCCCCTCCCCTTTCGAATAGGTTATAATTAGGATATATATTGTCTACAATTCTACATAGTACACAGTATTTAGGTTCCGTCCTCTCCTTATGGAATAATCATGCCTCTTTATTTATTTTACCTAAGGTAAATGAAATATTCAAAATGTCAGTGTGTGTGTGTGTGTGCGCGCGCGCGCGTGAGCACCCATGTTTGTGTGTGATTTTAAAATAAATACAGTGGTAGATTCTTTATAATTTTGATATTGTTTATTTTTGTTAAAAGAAAATAAGGGATCCCGTTACACGACCATTGAGGCATATTTAGATTATGGTGTTAGGCCCATATTATCTTGACCATTGACACGCTAGGGGTGATGTGGTCAGCGTCATGCTGGCCACCTTTAAACCTTCCTAGAGTTGCCTAAACAACATCTGGAAGTCCTCTCAATACATCACAAGCACAAAATTAAGATTATATCAGAGCTGTGTGTTTTCTGTGCTTCTCTATGGTGCGGAATGCTGGAGAGTTACAGAGAAGGAAATGTCGAAATTGTCCTCTTTTCACACAGCATGACTAAGAAAAATTCACCGAATCTTTTGGCCGAATACCATTACCAACCAAGATCTGCTTACTCGGAGCAAGCAAGAGGACATGCACACCATCATAGCTGGCAGACGCTGGGTTGGCCATGTCCTCAGAAGAGACCCCGATGCCATCACAAGAACAGCTATGCTTTGGACCCCTGAAGGAAAACGAAAGAGAGGCCGACCAAAAACAACCTGGCGGAGGACTGTGGAGGCTGAGATGCAAAGAATGAACCAGAATTGGGGCACTGTACGAAGGATGGCCGCCGACCGAGCAAAGTGGAATCAATTTGTTGTTGCCCTACAAGACGCCACTAGGCGTGATGGCCACTGACTGCTTTGATGGTCGGCGGCTAAGGATCAAAGAAGAAGAGTTGCTCTGGTACACAATTCATGAGGCTGGAGCCGTTTGCGGTCTAAAAAAAATCCCACCTCAACTGGGGATCGAACCATTGACCACTGTGATCGGAAGCCAGCGCACTAACCATAAAGAAAAAATGGTGGGGTACGAAATCTGTGGAATATATGGGTTTATATTTAATTTCAGACCAATAGTGTACTAAGGAGGTGAGAGGGGGCGGTCTGCCCCGCGTGGGAGCCAGGAGGGAGGTACTATTTGACACTTTTTTAATAGTACTATATTATTAAAAAATAAACATACATGTGTTTCTTTATGGGGAGGGGGGATCCGCCCTGAATGCCAAATACTTTAAATATGCCCCTGTTTCAGACTATTGATGTATATATATGTATATATATATATATATATATATATATATATATATATATATATATATATATATATATATATATAGAGAGAGAGAGAGAGAGAGAGAGAGAGAGAGAGAGGGGGGGTAGGCTAATTTGCTTTTTATATGCTACCCGCTATTTATTTACTTTTATTCTATTTAAATTCTTATTTCTTTTTATGCTAATATTTTATTTAACATCAATGCTCTGTTCAATTTTGAGTCTGCTTTATTTGTTGTCAGTGAGGCGCTGATTTCAATTACCAATAAGCTGAAACAATACATTGAAAATACGTACACTCCTGAACTTTTGCAGATCTCGTGGGTCTCTGAAGAGACAAAGAAAGATTAGGCCTACTGTACGCTCAGGTATGTCGTACAAGGCTGGCAACCTCACTGTCGTAAATTTATTTTGAGAGAAAAGAGTCGTAGAAATAGTGGTCCGGTTTAGAGTGGAAAATGATGATGGAAAGCTCAGTGATAGAAAATGTAGATATTAAATAGTTGCTTCACAGCGTGCTGGAGGAGAGTAAAGACAGACTTATTTACGACAAATCGCTTCTCTCAATCTTCTCTTCCGCTCTCCTGGTCAAACAATTATTTGCAAGTTTTCCAGACACGCATCTGCGCGCACACCGATTTGGTGTTTTTCACACACACAGATGATGTAGATACAAACTATATTAAACGAATAGGGGAAATGTTGGGCTGTGGGTATGTCCAACACCGTACTAAATGAGTTTATGTGATTTTATTCACTTTAAACATCAATCACTAACAAATATCAGGTATTACATAAATTATCATAAGTACACAAATGCAAATAACAAATTTGGGAGGGGTGAAGAAGACTGGTATCGACTAAGCCCTTCCCGCTTATTAGACAAAGATAAACCCAGTCCAGAGATAGATAATATCAGGAACATAGGTACGTTAACCTAACAGTGAAGTTAATTACTCTGAAAGAGGGGTTACAACGTTAGGTATTTTTTTTTTTTTCCTTAACCAGCGGCACTTGGGCTTTCAGCCCTTCGGCCCAATGACATGTCATTGCGAGGCTGGGGAACCTGAGGACTTTCCTTCCAACCCCGTCAGGAGCTTCGCTCCTTCCCATCCACAGAGGGTTTATCACAGGAGCCGTTCAGGTTATTCAGTCAAATTTCCGGCCGTAAACATTTCTTCAAACGCTGACGCCCGGGTTTGAACCATGAACACCTGGTCGCCAGTACAACGCCGAAGCCATTACACCAGCGCGGCTCCCATACAACGTTAGGTATAGGTGATAGAAAAAACTGTTCTTCCCAATTGTTCTTCCCTTTACTAAGCAAATGGAAAGGAGGGGGGGGGGTTTAAACAGAGTTAACCAATTATCAACTCCCCCTTAAAGGAACAATGCAGGGAATACAGAAAAATTATATTACTAGGCAAGAAAGTTAACAACAGGTTTACAAAAGAAAAACGATTAAATTTCCTGTCATTCATACACACGCGTGAGGATCCACACTCATATACTCACACACTTACCGAATGCAGCCTCAGACGATCCATAAAAAGTATATAAAAACAGCAAGTAATCTTTTGACATATGAACTGTCTAGTCCTTCGATGTCCCGCCCCAGATGTTTGCGAGGGTTTGTTGGTAACAAATATTCTCACTTATCGCAAGACTTGAAGGCTAAGAGTTCTCGTGTTTTTATTATATATATAAAAAGGAGTCTATGGGATGGCACTAACACAGTTCGGCACAGGGGTGAAAATGAAGTGGTCTCTTTTAATCCTCCGCTATGGTAAAATTCCTTCAATGCGTGATGATAGTTTTATTAAATCCAATTGAGGAAAAAAACTAGGCTCAGTCACAGTCAGGAAAATATGTACTCTCTCACAGTAAACAGTAAATATGATATCGCTACTGGCGATGATTACCTTCCAGTTTATCTTACAGGTTTGTAAGGGTAATTTGATGATTATTCTTTAAAATGTTCTTGGGTGGGCTTTATTTCATTTAATTCTGACAGCTAGGTCGCAAAAAGACCGCCACAAGATTATATTTTAAAAGAAATGTTTCTTCAATATGACTGGAAGTTTATAGGATGATTTCTTTATTTCTTTCTTTATTTAGCTGGGACCGCAGGTTACGATCACTCTGTGTGAAAGAAAAAAGACATGTAACATCCCGAAAAATCAAGCGCGATAAATTTCCCGTTAAGCCTATAATACACTCGAGTATTTAATTATGTATTTAATAAACACTGCGCGAATTCTAGTGGTTAAAACACACATCTATAAAACTAGGACTTAACTGAATTTATTAATTATAAATTCCTTCGCGACTTTAAAAGTTAATTTAAGCATCTATTATCTTTTGAAATAATATAATAGATAGATCATTATATTTACAACTGGAACTATTGAGATGGTTTAATTTAATAGATTTAAATTAACACAAACTCCATTGAAATAGAATGACTGAACTAGACCACTGATCACTTTACACAATATATATTACCGCTTTGCACAGAATAGAAATCACTGCAAATATATATATAAAATCCAGGGGAAAATCTATAACAAGATTTCAATAAAGCTAGTGCTTCTGTAAAGGTCTGGCCAGCGAGTGATAACGTGTCTAGTCTTCATGGTCTATTTAGCTAAAATGGAATGTAAGTTGAGTGGGACATGATAAACTTGACAGCTTATTTGATCTCACGAACTTTTGGGGATCTGACCGCCAAATCAAGAGAAGAAGCCGCCCCCTGGTCTTCGTATCTCCGTTCGCTGCTGCCCGTTTCGGCTTTCCCCGTTCGCTCGGTTCTGCGATTGACACCGAGACGCGAAATTAGCGGCAAGCAACTGCGTCTCGTATCAGGGACCACTACTGTCTTTGATAACGCCGATAGTCTCCCCTAAAATCCCTCAGTTCGTCTCTTTGATCGTGGTCGCTGTATCTGTTTGATTCTGGCGACGCCCCCCACTGGCCAAGTTAATTAAAATAACTGCCTATGATTGTTCAAGAGATGTTAGTGGGCGTGATTTGATCTCTCCTTAAATCAATGCGATGACCAGAATCAACGATAGGTAAACTTTCCGCATATCAATCAGCAAACGTGTCTGCCCTCTGTGTGGAACAGTTTCATAGCTAATGAATCCACGTGAAAGAAGTCCCGTTATACAAGAATTACAACAAAAGTCCCTTTAAATCATCCATCATATCAGGGAGAATTCACTTGTCAAACTAGACGTACGTCACAATCGTCCCCACTTTTAGACATGAAACCATTTTTCATGTTTCATTTTTTGACAATGGAGGTGACCTGATTGGTGATTTTAGGATGAGTGGTATCTTCAGTTTGCTCTTCTTCCTCTGTAGACCAGTTTCTACTCAGGAAATCAGCCCCGACATTCTGTCTTCCCGGAATATATTCCACTTTGAAAGAATAAACGCTTAAAAGAAGCGCCCAACGCATGATCCTTGCGTTAAATTCTTTATTGGCACCAAGAAATGCTAACGGAGCGTGGTCTGTTTGCACCGTGAAAGATGTACCATAAAGAAACTCATGATGGCGTCTGATACCGTCAATCAGAGCAAGACATTCCCTTTCAACTACGCTGTAGTTCCGTTCCGCTTTATTTAATTTCCGACTGCCATAGGCAACTGGAAATAGCATGTTCAGGTCACTGTCATCGGCTTGAAGCAGTGTTGACCCGATGCCCTGACCTGACGCGTCGACTCTCAGTACAAAAGGTTTCTTGAGGTCAGGCAACCTCAAAATGGGGTATGCAGACAACTGTCCTTTCAAAGTGCTATACGCGTGTTCGCACTTTTGATCCCATATGACCTTATCAGGACAACCTTTCTTTGTGAGGTCAGTCAGAGGTGCCGTCAGTCCGTTGAAGTTCTGGATGTACTTCTGATAGTATGCACATAGCGATATGAAGGAACGTACGTCTTTCTTCGTTCGGGGTCTTTTTGCTGCCATTATTTTCTCCACGTTCTTCTTAATAGGCCAACTGCATCCGTGAGAAATAGTGTGCCCCAGGAAGTCTAACTGTTCAAACCCGATGAGACATTTGCTAGGTCTGGCTGTGAGACCCGTTTCCTGTAGTCTCCTGAGGAGCATAGCAACCGTAGCAATATGTTCTTCATAGGTTTCCGATGCAATTAAGATGTCATCCATGAAATTATGGATATGGGGACTTTGCAAAGGTTCTAGAAGCTTCCTCATCATCCTGGTGAACACTCCTGGTGCATTATGCAAACCGAACGGCATCACGTTAAATGTGTAATGTCCTTCACTAGTGCTGAAAGCTAACAAAGGTTTAATTTCCTCCTTGACTGGTATTTGATAATAACCTTTACTGAGGTCAATCTTGGAGAAGATCTTTGCTTTGCTGAGCTTGGTGAACAACTCAGAAACAGTTTGGAGAGGTTCGGGCTGGAATTCCGTTACCGCGTTTAGCAACCTGTAATCAATGCACAGCCGAACTTCCTTATTGGGCTTCTGCAACAGCACTACACTCGAGCTGTAAGGAGATGTAGACTCACTGATAATTCCTGCCTGACGCAGCTTGTCTATTTCTCCGCGAAGTGCATCAGCTTTAGCGTACGGGATGGGGTAAACTCTGGTTTGAACAGGGGTCTCGTTTGTTAATTTCATATCAAATTCAATGAGATTTGTTCGACCAGGTACATCCGTTAAGACTGCACTGTACTGTTTTAGTAGAGCCCTGGTTTCTGTTTGTTGTTCTGGTGAGAGATTGTCGCCGAACTTGACATCTTTAAAGGATTCTGTGGGTTGCAATGGATACTCCATGCAACCATCATCATCTTCCTCGTCTTCCGTTGCTATGGCGACAGCCAGGAGATGCTCGGAGGATGGCACCGGTCTTTCCAAATATTTCTTTAGCAGATTTATGTGGAAGACCTTCTCCTTTCCTTTGATGGAGATCTTGTAGTTGGTACGTGAGATCTTTTTAAGGACGGTAAACGGTCCTTGCCATCCGATGCGAAGTTTATTGCTTCCGGTTGGAAGTAGCAATAGGACTTTCTCCCCTGGTTGTAGTTCTCTCTCTTTTGCAGCTTTGTTGTATCTTTTAGTAATTTTAGCGCGGGCTTTCTTAAGGTTGGTAGTAGCTAGATCCCATCCTAGCTTTAGCCTTTCCTTAAGCTCAGATACATACTTGCTTGCAGAGACGACTGTCTCGTCAGCCTTCTGGTCTGTCAGGGACCGAAGTAAGGCTTCTAGTGGCCCCTTAATAGGTCTGCCAAATAAAAGTGTAGCTGGCGCAAAACCCGTAGACGCTTGGGGTACCTCTCGGTAGGCGAATAAGGCAGCCGATATATATTGGTCCCAGTCTTCCGGTTTCTCCTGACCCAGCTTACGTAACATCATGGTGAGGGTACCGTTAAAACGTTCCACGAGCCCATTTCCGGCCGGATGGTAGGGACTTGTGTGGATATGTTTGGCCCTCAAGATCTTAAAGATCTCCTCCATTAACAGGCTACGGAATTGGGATCCATTGTCCGTCAAAACTTGTTGAGGGAATCCCAACCGTGTAAAAATTTGCACAAGGGCTTCTGCGACATGCTTGGAATTAGTGCATGGTAGCGGTACGGCTTCGGCCCACATAGTGCAAGTGTCAACTAAGGTCAGGATGAACCTGTTCCTTCTTTTGGTCTTTTCCAGAGGACCAATAATGTCGACAGCAACCCGTTCAAATGGAGTCCCTACTATTGGCATTTGCCCCATAGGTACTGGGGGTGTCAAGTGCTTGGGTGCTACCCGTTGGCACTGGGCGCAGGATTTCACATACCTGACAATGTCAGAGTTCATTCCTGGCCACCAATAGTGGTTTTTTATTCGCTGAATAGTGGCGTTTTGTCCCATATGTCCGCTAAAGGGAAGAGAGTGCCCCATTTCTAAGATCTGGTTTCTGTACTGCGTCGGTACTAGGAGCTGGTTATTCCCCGTGTCCGGGTTGCCCGTTCTACGATACAATACACCATCCTTAGAAAAGATGTCTCCGTTGTGTCTGGGGTCCTTAGCCATGGGCAGTTTTTTAAAGCAGGGCGCCAGAGTAGGGTCCTTTTGTTGCGCCTCCTTCAGTTCATTCGGCAACAAGTTTGGCGCAGGCTCCCTCTCCTTCTTGGCTTGCCCTCTTGTGGTTACCGCTGCCACAATCGGCTCCTTAGGTCTCCCAATGAACACATATCTACATCCCAGGATAACTGGGTAGATCGGATCATCCATTATGGCCGCTTTAATAACTCCTCTGACAAAGTCAGAGTGTATTTCTACCAGTGCGATAGGAAGCGTCCTGGGTGCGTCACTCCTGAAAACTCCACTAAGTTTGACGGTTTCCTCTGTCTCCTGACCTGGTTTGACTAGGTGTCTAGCAACAATACAACTAAAACTTAATCCAGTGTCAAAGAGACAAGTAGTTGAGGTACCATTCAAAATTACAGTTCCTCGAGTTGAGGGTCGGTCCCCCTCAGGTTGAGAATCACTGACATTGACTCTACCTTTCGAGGCTGTATGCAAACATCCAATGCGGTTTGCACCGGTTTGTTTGCCCTGATCAGACGTTCCTGGTGTAGGGGTCTTCCCTTTTCCTTGACCTTGGTGGCCGCGCTGCCACGTAGGCTTGTTGGGTTGATCAGAATTGTTGTTGGGGGGGTATCGGGTTTTGTAGAATTTCGATTTTTCCTGGGGAGGTTTCTGGGTATTGTTATCTCGTTGGTTATAATGTTGAGAGGAAGTGGAAGAATAGGATGCCTGCTCTAGATTCTGTTTTCGAGATGGCTCATCGGTGGGTTTACGTTTAGTGCTGGGAAGTTCGGCCATTGCATTGCTATAGCGTTCGGCTTTATTGAGTATGTCTTCAAGCCTGACTGCCCCCTGTTCAGCCAAAAATCTACGAGTTTCATTCGACAAAGTGGATTTTATCTGCTCCACAAGAACAAGTTCGAGGAGTCCCTCATATGAAAGAGGTAGGTCAGATAATTCAATGCACTTTGTCAGATAACCCGTGAGACGTGAAGAGAACTGGGGAAATGTTTCCGTGCTCTCTTTTCGGCTGTTTCTGAACAACTGCAGAAACTTTCGGGCAGTCATCTCAAACTGCTGTAGTAAGGCCTTCTTCAACAGGTCATAATCATGTTGATTCGGTCCCAGCTTTGTGTACACGTCATAAGCATTGCCTTTCAGTGACGTTGAAAGTTTGAGCGCCCAGCGGGTACTCTCTAACCCATAAAGATTCGCGAGTCTCTCGAATTTTTCTAGGTAGCTGTCAATTTTTTCGTTAGGGCTAGGAAAAGATTCTAAAGAAAACGACATAGCAGTTAATTGGGCAGACTGAGTGCTGGAGAGATCCATTGTTTGAGACTGGGGCGAAGACGGCTCTCCATTATTTGAAGTAGAGGCACTCCGACTCTCTAAAGCCTTGAGCGCTAATTCATGCTGTCTTTCCTTGTCTCTCTCTTCGCGTTGTCTCTCCTTCTCTCTTTCCCTGCGGGCGTCCATCTCTGCCTCAATTTTCTTCTGCTCCAATTGACGATCGTCCGCTTCTTTCTTCCTAGCTTCTGCCCTCTCTTCCTCCGCGTCATACCTTTGAAGTTCCTGGTTGATAAACAGATTCGCAGCTTCTGTGTCTAGTCCTGAGTCCTTGGCCTCTTGCCTCAAAAGGGATCTTATCCTAATTCTCTCTGCCATTGTCAAAGAACTGGATGCTTCTAAGACTAGAGAATAGTAAGATGGAACAAGAAGGGGAAACCTCAAAGCCGCTACGAAAAAAACCAAAGTAAAAAAAAAATTTACTTGAGTTACCTCCTACCTGTACTGTGCAAACTTATCGCTGCTATTATCTGGCAATTAAGGCTCTAAACGCAAGCGACTATGCCACTAAATGGTAAGTTACACTGGAAAAGAATCTACTTTTACTAACAGTAGAGAAAAATTTAAATTAAAACAATTTAAAAGGAAAAAAAAAAAATTTTTTTTTCCCTAAATTTTAAATCTCTGACAACAAACTCCGTCCCTAAAGTCAATTATTGAGATGAGACGTTGTTAACTTAATTTTTAAAAATCAGAACAATCCGTCTTTAGCTAAGCTCAACTCTTTTTAACTTCAAAAACCTTAGTGACTGTAAAACAATCACGCAATCCCAGCAACTCTTATAAAGAAAGAAATTGAATTATCTCCGCCAGAGGATAATTAAAATAGCAAATATTTTTGTTTATCTGTACTTTCTACTGCTGTGGAGAGAAAACAACCTGTAAATATGCTGTGTGGACAACCCAAATACTTAAAGAACGTTTGTCTAGGGGTGTAATTATTTATTTATTTCCCTAATTCACAAGACAAATCATTCACACTCTACCTAGTTAGACCCAGACTAAATCAGACTCAAAATATCTTTAACCCGGCTATGCGATTGCCTCAAATGTAGCTCAAGATCCCAGAACCAGCCCACAAATATGTGTGCATCAAATGTATCTCAAAATAATCCCGGCGAGCCAGCCAAATATTGTCGTAAATTTATTTTGAGAGAAAAGAGTCGTAGAAATAGTGGTCCGGTTTAGAGTGGAAAATGATGATGGAAAGCTCAGTGATAGAAAATGTAGATATTAAATAGTTGCTTCACAGCGTGCTGGAGGAGAGTAAAGACAGACTTATTTACGACAAATCGCTTCTCTCAATCTTCTCTTCCGCTCTCCTGGTCAAACAATTATTTGCCAGTTTTCCAGACACGCATCTGCGCGCACACCGATTTGGTGTTTTTCACACACACAGACGATGTAGATACAAACTATATTAAACGAATAGGGGAAATGTTGGGCTGTGGGTATGTCCAACACCGTACTAAATGAGTTTATGTGATTTTATTCACTTTAAACATCAATCACTAACAAATATCAGGTATTACATAAATTATCATAAGTACACAAATGCAAATAACAAATTTGGGAGGGGTGAAGAAGATTGGTATCGACTAAGCCCTTCCCGCTTATTAGACAAAGATAAACCCAGTCCAGAGATAGATAATATCAGGAACATAGGTACGTTAACCTAACAGTGAAGTTAATTACTCTGAAAGAGGTGTTACAAAGTTAGGTATAGGTGATAGAAAAAAACCTGTTCTTCCCAGCTGTTCTTCCCTTTACTAAGCAAATGGAAAGGAGGGGGGTTTTAAACAGAGTTAACCAATTATCAACTCCCCCTTAAAGGAACAATGCAGGGAATACAGAAAAATTATATTACTAGGCAAGAAAGTTAACAACAGGTTTACAAAGAAAAACGATTAAATTTCCTGTCATTCATACACACGCGTGAGGATCCACACTCATATACTCACACACTTACCGAATGCAGCCTCAGACGATCCATAAAAAGTATATAAAAACAGCAAGTAATCTTTTGACATATGAACTGTCTAGTCCTTCGATGTCCCGCCCCAGATGTTTGCGAGGGTTTGTTGGTAACAAATATTCTCACTTATCGCAAGACTTGAAGACTAAGAGTTCTCGTGTTTTTATTATATATATAAAAGGAGTCTATGGGATGGCACTAACACAGTTCGGCACAGGGGTGAAAATGAAGTGGTCTCTTTTAATCCTCCGCTATGGTAAAATTCCTTCAATGCGTGATGATAGTTTTATTAAATCCAATTGAGGAAAAAACTAGGCTCAGTCACAGTCAGGAAAATATGTACTCTCTCACAGTAAACAGTAAATATGATATCGCTACTGGCGATGATTACCTTCCAGTTTATCTTACAGGTTTGTAAGGGTAATTTGATGATTATTCTTTAAAATGTTCTTGGGTGGGCTTTATTTCATTTAATTCTGACAGCTAGGTCGCAAAAAGACCGCCACAAGATTATATTTTAAAAGAAATGTTTCTTCAATATGACTGGAAGTTTATAGGATGATTTCTTTATTTCTTTCTTTATTTAGCTGGGACCGCAGGTTACGATCACTCTGTGTGAAAGAAAAAAGACATGTAACATACCGAAAAATCAAGCGCGATAAATTTCCCGTTAAGCCTATAATACACTCGAGTATTTAATTATGTATTTAATAAACACTGCGCGAATTCTAGTGGTTAAAAAACACATCTATAAAACTAGGACTTAACTGAATTTATTAATTATAAATTCCTTCGCGACTTTAAAAGTTAATTTAAGCATCTATTATCTTTTGAAATAATATAATAGATAGATCATTATATTTACAACTGGAACTATTGAGATGGTTTAATTTAATAGATTTAAATTAACACAAAATCCATTGAAATAGAATGACTGAACTAGACCACTGATCACTTTACACAATATATATTACCGCTTTGCACAGAATAGAAATCACTGCAAATATAAATATAAAATCCAGGGGAAAATCTATAACAAGATTTCAATAAAGCTAGTGCTTCTGTAAAGGTCTGGGCAGCGAGTGATAACGTGTCTAGTCTTCATGGTCTATTTAGCTAAAATGGAATGTAAGTTGAGTGGGACATGATAAACTTGACAGCTTATTTGATCTCACGAACTTTTGGGGATCTGACCGCCAAATCAAGAGAAGAAGCCGCCCCCTGGTCTTCGTATCCGCTCGCTGCTGCCCGTTTCGGCTTTCCCCGTTCGCTCGTTTCTGCGATTGACACCGAGACGCGAAATTAGCGGCAAGCAACTGCGTCTCGTATCAGGGACCACTACTGTCTCTGATAACGCCGATAGTCTCCCCTGAAATCCCTCAGTCTGTCTCTTTGATCGTGGTCGCTGTATCTGTTTGATTCTGGCGACGCCCCCCACTGGCCAAGTTAATTAAAATAACTGCCTATGATTGTTCAAGAGATGTTAGTGGGCGTGATTTGATCTCTCCTTAAATCAATGCGATGACCAGAATCAACGATAGGTAAACTTTCCGCATATCAATCAGCAAACGTGTCTGCCCTCTGTGTGGAACAGTTTCATAGCTAATGAATCCACGTGAAAGAAGTCCCGTTATACAAGAATTACAACAAAGTTCAGGGGTTCTAATGTTATGAAAAGCTAAAAGTCCCTTTAAATCATCCATCATATCAGGGAGAATTCACTTGTCAAACTAGACGTACGTCACACTCACCATGTAGCATAAGTTATCTCAGAAACCACCGCTGGAAGCAGAGGCGCCCCTAAAGTACATGGCACCCGGGGCGGATGTTTCATGTGACACCCCCTTCCCTAGTACAGAAACACACTTGTGTGTAACATTTTAACAGTAAGTACTGTACTTTATTAATAGTGTCCGATGGCACCCCCTTCCTGTCTGTCACCCGGGGCGGACCGCCCCCCTCGCACCCCCGTTAGTACGCCACTGGCTGGAAGAGCATGTACATTCATGGTGCAGCTTCCTACAAGGGGGTGACCACATACTTTTTATTTTTTTTAATGTAAAACATTTGCCTCGTTTTGGCGAGGCGCGTCCCGTTCAACCTAGTCGGTTATATTAGGGCGCATGTCCAGATATAAAAGACCCTTAGGTGTGAATGAGAAATAAGTGACCACATACACCGTACGGACCTCAAATGAAAATGATCAAGATGATATTCCTGCTCCAAATAGTTCACTGAGATCTCCGATGAGAAAACAAAACACGCACACACACACAAAGACCTGGTACTAGCCAGTCCTGTCATTTGAGGTGACAAAATCGAGGCTGCACGTGGAGTAGACAACCTTATCATATATAATAACTCGCCACAGAAACTACCACTGTCAGAGTTTAGAAGCCTCTAAGTATGACCCCCCCCCCCCCTCCCCCTCCCCCAACGCGGAAGACAGTGCAGTGATGGACCTACGGTTCTCAAGGAATGAAAATGGGTCAGATAAGGGTTGACCCTCGGCCCATTTATTCTATTTGGCTCAATCGGGCCCCACGCTCAAAGGGGGCCCTTCGCTCGGATTCCCACTCCAGCTTTAAGAAAAATAAGGAACGAAGTTTATTTCAAATTAGGTATCGGGAATATATGATATCAGATTGTATTCGCAATGTTTTGACATAAAACGTGTTATAATAACAAAAGTATAATCTTAAGTTGTTGTTGTTGACTTTAGGGCCTTGCATAAACCATTGGATGTTGTTTTGTGACTGGGATACCCGGTTCAACCCCATATGTGTTATAATTTGGATATATAGTATTCCTTTTTCCACATAGTACATTACATTTGTTGTTTTTCCAGACTGCAAATTCCCTGGCGTTTGGTGAGGCAATATCCTTGGCGCCCCTCCAGAATAGTCCCAATCGGGCATAGCAGTTACTAAGACCACCTCCGGTAGGATGGATAGTTTTATAACCTTAATTTGTTATTGTTAATATGTATTGCTGTATCTTGATTAGACCGTTATCAAATTGACTGATACCAACGACAATCATAATTTTCCTTTGTGCTGTTCACAGAGCATGAAGCCACTTTTGTACCTCATCCCCTCACAGGAAACCTTCACCAAGCAATCACGTGCTCTTGCAGTAGTGGTTTCTATGGCAATATGTTTTAGACGATGAGGTTGCCAGTTACTTAGTAATCGACCTATACGACATGCATGAGTGTGCCGAAATCTTATTCTTTCTTTATCTCTTCAGAGACCCCGGGAACTACACGGGGAAAAAAATGGAAATACACAAACACACACGCACACAATATATATATATATATATATATATATATATATATATATATATATATATATATATAATATATATATATATATATATATATATATATATATATATATATAAATATATATATATATATATATATATATATATATATATATATATATATATATATATATGCATAATTTCTGAAACCTGTCTTATTTTGTCTAATGTAAGCAGTGAAGCGTCACGTGGGCGTTGGTTATTGGTTGTTTTTTTTCTTCGAATACCTTCAAACGCCAGCGTGAACATGACTGAATAAAGTAGAGATAAGCTTCTGGTTGCTAGCACCTCCAAAGAGCTTGTTATGAACTGGTAGGTTTTATTGTTCTTGATCAAAATCAACATCATTGCACTGCGAGCGAACCCATAGATGCGTACGGTACTCTCCCTTAGTTGTTGATTCTGGGATCTCGCACAAACCATTGGATTTAGTTTTGTGAATGGGATACCCGGTTCAACCCCATAAGGGTTATAATTTGGGTATATAGTGTTCCTTTTTTCTGTAAAGTACCGGTACCTTACATTTGTTGTTTGTCCAGACTGCACATTCTCTGGCGTTTGGTGTGGCATTTTCTAAGATCTGTTGGTGTATCTCTTCCCTGTTTTTGATTATATCTCCCGTCGCCTGTTGAGTTTTGAGATGTCTTTACTGATTTATTGTATGCTACCTTCTTATTTTGCTTCCTAGCTCAGTGGTCAATGGTTCGATCTCCAGATGAGGTGGGATATTTTTAGGCCGCAAACGGCTCCTGGGTCGACCCAGCTGTGATAAAATTGCATTGATACACCGATAAAATTATTATTTGTAATTATAAAGTAAGATAGTATAGAAATAAAAATAGTTGGGTTATGACGCGTCTTCTTTCCCCACGCCAGTCAGCGCTTGGATTTTAGCTAGACAGAATCGTAGTGTAAAGATACTATCGTTTGCCAGTGACCTTGGAAATATCGGTAACAATTTTGACGGAATTAGCCTTGTTTCAGACCAAAAGGGGGAAAAGGAGGAGAGAGGCAAGTGTATTTTTAGAATGAGACTTTTGACACAAATGGTTGAAACACGCACAATTGTAGGCAAACGCGGGCGATATTGTTAGCGGCAAATGGAAAAATTCGACACTAAGTCCAATATTTGTTCATTCCATAAGCACGCAGAGTGACTGGTATAAACACACACGCCTCGCTCTGTCTGCAAATTGGTACATTTTATGACGTCACAGACTTGTTGTTTCGAATTGAACTACCCAGAAGCGGGGAGAGAGATGGCGTGTTTATGTAATATTAGCGATTGAAACTAACTCTGGAAAATATATGGACTTCTTTATTAATAGATTTAGGATCATAAAACCTAATTAGTTTGATGGCTTATCTTCTCCTGATAAATAATATGTTTAAAAATACAAAATTCCCCAGTAGATAAGAAAGTTATTGACAAAAGACTGTATTTGTTCGTGCAGACAAACGGACAGACTAGCGGTTTTGCATTCATTTTGCATTCACTAACGATTACAATTTTGAACGCGTTGTTGGTGTGGTAAAGTGGGATGTTATAAATATTTATAGGGGACTTAGTGTACTGACTGAGATCATCTGTGAAGGTATCTGTATCTAATAAGTGTGGTGTATTACAGATGACCTTACTTGCTACCACATTTATACCTCAGTCAGAATTATTCTGGAATATTGTGATGACTACGTTAAATGTTTAGGGTTATGAAAATGATGAAGTGTAAGTCACAACAACAACAGACAGATAAACAGTTTAATTTATTCCACAACACTCTACAACACTGTGACACTCACACACATATAACACTTATAAGACTATCTTAAATGAGTCAAGTGTTTAAGATTAAAAATATATGTATTAATTCTTTCAATAATGGGTATCCTGATTCAACTACACAGTGAACCAGGAATCACAATCAAATGTAATTACAAGTATTATGTACACAGTTTATATATATGAACTTTGTATTGACATAGTTTATTATTATTATTCTATGTGTGTAATTTGTGCAGTAGTAATATGAGGTAATACTGGTTTTGTTCAAGCTTGGTTGTTGTTTTTCATCATGACTTCAAGTGTTTGATTATCGGGGAAATAGTATTGGGAAAAGTTCACAGTTCCTGTCATTTGAACCAATTAATTGTCCCTCTGTGTTTAACAAAATGTCAATTTTTGAGGGGGCACATAATGTTGAGCTACTCTGGCCACAGAAGCTTATCTTTCGTGATGGCGCCAGGAAAAGACTCCTCTGCTTGATTGCTTCCTGTGTTCTGGAGACACCTCACTGGTCGCTATCTGGACCAAGGAGTATGCTGTCAGCCTCTGGATTCAGCAAAACTCAGACCAGGTGCTGCTTCAATAACTAGGACCACAGTCCCTGAAACAAGAAGGGTGTACCTCCTACTTCATAACTAATTTATAATCTATTTCCACACTGAACGCAATACATAACAAACACTGAGTTCAGAGCGTTAGGCCAACTGCTAGCTTCATCTGAAACAATTTACACCAGTATACTCCTCCCTAATGGTTACTACGCCTCTGCAATTCCAGCATTATTTCTTTCTTCTTCTTCTTCTTCTTCCGTCCTTGGCCACCGACCGTCAAAGCAGTCAGTGGCCATTACGCCTAGTGGCGTCTTAGGGCAACAGCAGATAGGTCTTCTTCACCATTGTTTCCCATCACGCCTAATGGCGTCTTTAGGGCAACGGCAAATCAATCCATTTGCTGTTGTTTCCGTAATCGAAGTGACTGGCAAACGGGTGATCAGCCCGTTGTTTATTTCTTTCTAGTCAATAAGATAGGTGTCAGTGTACTGTTTGGCCATTCCATGCAGTTATACTTTTCTCCGACACGCCCTGTTCAGGTTGGAGCAATATTTAGGCCTTGCCTCATGTTGGCTACTGAACCACAAACATATACAGACATAAATTATCAATTTACATTCAATTTTCATTAAAAAGATATCGAATATATCAAGCTTACCACAATTCATGGAAATAATACACAGATACGTTGACTGGCGATGAATAATGGCACAAATTCCGATCTGCCTCTGTCCCAGACTTTTATTTAGAAAAATATGATCTGGCTCTCAACGCACTGTTTCTTAGTAAGTTTATTTTAAAGTGTGGCACTGAACTGACGCTCTTAATTGACTATATTGGCGGGTCTAACCAATCGGGCCATGTTTACACAGCTTTTCAAAAAAAGTACCCTTCTCACATTTCCCCTAACAACCAAAATTAGTATTTGTAGTCCGACTAATCGTGTTTAGCCTTACATTTACTTCTATCCAATCAAATAGGATTTTACATGGTGGCCCATTTCCCGTAAAATAGTGGTTTCAAAACATGCCACTGTGCGATTATTTTTTTGTGTTGTCTGACACCCTCACTATTTTCTTTTGGCTATAATTTGTTAATTCCTAGACTATTTGCGTAACACTTAACATATTCTTTGTCAGCAAGTCCTAAGGAACCCAAATATATAAGTTTTAAGGGAGCTAAGTGGCGGCGTTCAAAATATGTATTTTCTTCTAGGATAGTCGTGCTGTTACCACCTCCTCACTTCCAAACTTTTAGGGTGTCTGCTGTACTGTCAGGCTTTCAAACGTAAACCAGTATAATGTCATGTTTCCTAATAAGCGTTTTTCAGGTTTTTAAACCTAACTCTCGTATGGGTAGTGTTTTTTATCACGGTCTATTTGAAAAAAAAGTTAGTGCCTCTGGCCTTTCACGCGGGGAGGGTGGCATTAATTGTATATCGCGAGACGCGTGTTCGTGTTGCATGCGTTCCTGCTTTCAGCCCTTCCCCTCTCTCTATCCTAAGTTCATCTGTCTTTCCGTTTATGTTAACGTAGTGTATAAAATGAAATTAATGGAAGTATTAATTTAGGTCATTACGCAGTGTGCCTAGCTCAAGGTTTTCTTAGAAATACAGTACACGTTTTATTGTAGAAAGCGTGTAGTGATGCAGTAGGCTTTACTATCAACGTGAAACGTTACAATTTGCAGACGAAGTAGAAAACAAGGGGAATTTTTGTACGCCATTGTGACAGCACTGTACTTTTACCATTTCTCTTTCCTTTTATTGAATTTATGTGTTAGGCTTTACATTTACCTTTTAATTTATATATGTGGATTTAGAATGTTTTACGACAGTTGGAAATGAGACAAGCAAGCATGTATTCTGTTGGAGGAGGGGTAGACAAGGGGACAGAAATTATGGGATGGCTTAACACAAAATATATTTTAGCAGTAGAAATCTAAGAATGAGTGAGGAGAAAACTTGTTAGGTCCAAAAATCAAGTCTGTTTTTGCTTTTATTTCCAAAATTCAAATTGAAACGCTTAGTCTTCCGATCTGATTGGCCAACGCATTTTATATTATGGAAAACTTAGTTAGGTTTTTGCCATTTTGTAGAAAGCTGTCCCTGAAGCAGGTCGATGTGATCCTAGAAGTTTGACTTTTATTTGTAACTAAAACTAACAAGTATTTGTCATAGTCTAGCCAGCAGCAAAGCTGAATTTGTGCCATCCATCGCACCTGTGCTTATTTCATTTTTTTTTTTTTTTTTTTTTTTTTTTTTTTTTTTTTTTTTTTTTTTTTTTTTTTTTTTTTCGTTCGCCCGCTAATACTCGAGGCGAAATCTCAGGTTATCATTTATGTCTAACCTGACATTGATTTTACGTGAGTATCCCTTTATTTCTTGTACAGAGACAAATGTCCCTCGCCATTCAGGCAAATACTCGCCGATTTCGGAGGTACCCATTGCAGCTGGGTCGGCTCAGGAGCCGCCAGTCCCTGGTCGACGACACTCCTTCAAATGTCCTCGCCAGGTCTCGAGTTAATCCAGTCCAAATCCCGGTCGACGAAAAATCCTCAAATGGCGTCGCCCGGGTTTGATCCTGTATCACCCGGTCGCCAGAGCGGTGTTGTAACCACTACGCTAGCGCGGCTCCCCTTATTTCATTGAATTCTGGTAAGAAGAATATATCTATATTATTATGTAATATGTGCAAAGGCAAAAAGTAGGAAAGTGTATGACATGCCTAAAGAGACAGTTTGGGTATATCTATTTGTTTTATGTTTGAATATTGCAATGTTGGAATTAAAAATTATTGTAGGACTAAAGTAAAATAACAAGCCTCTGTGTTCGCTGAACACTATTGATTGCCTGGAGCGTTTATATTTTGTAATAGAAGAAAATTATATGCATATAAGGAGATGTACATACTCCTATTAAATTGTGTTGAAGAAGACTATGTAAAATGACAGTGACCTGAGGTGTGGTCACAATATGATGTGAGTTAAAAAAAACTTAGGGGCTGGTGCACTTTTAATGCACGTGAGGCTGAACCCCATCATGTCATGTAGAGAGTTGAGGGAAAAATATAACAGATATGAAAAGGCCAGGGTGTCTTTTATGTTGCAGGGTTTTATTTCCTGTTACCAGCCGGTGACAGGAAAGCTGAGGTACGAGTGAAGACAGTAAAGTCTCAAGTACAGCGTATTCTGTATAATAATTGTCAAGGGGAGCTCTGAGAGCTGATGTTCTTTACAGAGCCATATCAACGATTGAATCTTCACGAAGGAAATTTCAGGTTATGTGCCACAATCTGGGATATCTGACACTTTTTCTGGAGAAAACTGTTTCCCTACCCATTAACAGAAACTCTCGGGGAAATGATGACATAAACAGTCTCTCCAATAACTGACTCACATTATTAATTAGTACTTAACAGGCTGTGAAACAACTTACGGAACATTTTAATATTAATAGTATTATTGTTGGACCAAGAGTCCTTATTTTCAGTTCACTTTTCAGTGTAACATACATTTTCTTCAGTTTTAAAAGACCTGTCCAAAAGAGATTGCAAGTCAGGCACAATAAATTGTACCAAAAAAAAAAATATTTCCAATTTGAAAACTAAACAACAGAGTTATTAAGATTCTATTAGAGAGTTATACTGTGTTGTTTGGATGTACCATCATTTCATTGCATCCCCTAGACACTAGCCACATCAAACACCATACATTAGAAGTAATTTACAGCACCGTGTGAGATCTTGAGAGGTAGCGTTAGGTCCCTTGAGAATTCATCTTCTTCAACCACTAGACTCAAGGTCTTACATAGCTTGACCTCACACGGTTAACACATCTAACTCTATCATTCTTATCTTTTACCATCATAACCTCTCCAGCAATTTACTTTGCTACACCAGCCCTAACTGGGTACCAGAGCATCTTCTGGGAAGGTTAAGGCGGCCGGCGTGATGCTGACCACATCACCCCTAGTGTGCCGATGGTCAAGAAAATATGGGCCTAACACCATATTCCCAATATGCCTCAATGGGCGTGTAACGGGATCCTTTACCTTTTTTACCTTCTTATTTATTGTAATATCTCTATTGGGAATGCACTGTTTTGTAATTTATCTTACTTTTGTACTGAACATGTGCGGTGAATATTTTGTTTACGCATTTTTGTCTTCTTTAATCATTCTTCTTTGTTCTGGTAGTTATTATGTTAGTATTATGTTAGTATTTGTTTTGATAATATACAATTTTATTATGGTGTGTAGTTCTCTGGAAAGGTCAACTTTTAATAGTTTCAATTGATTGTGATGATGAGGTAGAGTACGTGTGCTAATTGTTCCTGTTGCGCGCTGGTTGTAGGCTATTCACTCCGGATGCATCCCCTCATACGTCCATCCCAGTTAGTCTTACGTTTGATTCCAAATTCCAGCAATCTCAGCCTTGTTAATTCATCGACTGCAGTTTAATTCTCTAATAGGCGGTCAATAATTGTCCATTTTGTATTTTGTTTTTAAATGGGAGTTTAGCCTCTTCTTGGCGAGGCGCATCCGTTCAACCTGGAGACAATGTCCGTCAGTTATATTAGGGCGCATGTCCAAATATAAAAGACTTTGTGGTCTGGATTAATTTTGATGATTGTCCTTGGTATATCTCCCTTATCTATATCCAGTGACACCACTGTGGGTACTCTCGTAGATAGTCTGTCAGCTCTGGTAGGTATAATGTAACAACCACATAGGGACGGACTAACAGTGATCGGAACTACCATAAAGCTCAGTTCGCGCTGCAACTTCATGCGCTTTCGGGGTCATCCACATATGACGTCACGCAATATTTGCCACTATTAACAACCCCCTCCCGCTTTTTTGTGGTGTCATATTTCGTCACAAAAACCTACACCCCCTCCCCTATTGTATGACGTCACAAATATCATCATCCCCCCCCCCCCCCCCCCCCCCCCCCATTTTTGTGTGTGTGGCAATACTGAAAAAGAACGAATGTAATCGAATATAAATTAGCTAGCTAATTTGGACGAAATAACATTCAAGTAAAAGTGTTTAATAAAAAAAAAATCAGGCTTTCCCTTGCACGTGCCAAGCCCCAGCACTTGTCAGGTCCAGCTTTGGCCTACCAAACTAAATGCTTTAGCACCCTCCTCCCTCACCAAAGAAAAAAAAAAGTAAACGTTCATACTAGCGCGAATACCGTCTTTCAACTTTATAAACATGTGTGTATTCCATCTCATCGGGATGGTGATAACAATTATTGTTTTAGTTTAAAAAAAAATAATTGTAATCACAGTACAGTTTATTTAGTCAGCATTTTTTATTGAAAAAAGGGGAGGGGTGGCGGTGACAAGACTTAATAGTTCTTGCTACTTGTGCCTTCGTTCTTGAAGTAACTTTAAGATCTGAGTCATTGCAATTGCAGACTATCAAGCTCCGAGATCAGTGTTGCTACCATGTATTTGAAAAAAAAAACTAACAAAACAAACAACCTAGATAATATCTTAAAAAATACCTAGATTTTGAATTTTGGGCTACTTTAGGTAATTTTTGTTTTTTGTTTTTTTCTACTTTGTGCGAAAAACCGAAAATTGATCTAGGTGGCGTTCTTCAACTAATGAGGGAAAGTGACACCTAGACGGGGAAAAAAAAAAAAAAATAGATCTAGGTGAATCCATCTAGGAGTGGCTACGCTGTCTGCGACTATTTAAACAACTGTAAATAAGTATTGTATTACAGCAAAATCAACTAGATTTCTGGGTATGGTATTAGACCAGCAACTAAACTGGAACAAACACATAGACCTATTAGCGCAAAGCAGTAGGGGACTTATTAACATGCTAAGATATATGAAAGGAAGTGGTTGGGGCGCCTGCAATAAGACCATGTTAACCTTCTATAAATCATTTATTAGGGGCAAACTTGACTATGCCAGTGTTGTCTATGCATCAGCCGCCCCAAGCAATAAGAAAAAACTAGACACAATCCAAAACCAGGCACTGTCAATAATAGCAGGTGCCTCAAAGGGAACATCAGCAGAGGCACTAGAAGTAGCGCTAGGCATTATACCCCTAGAGCTAAGGAGAAAAGAACTGAGATTCAGCTACTGGGCAAGAGTGGCAAAAGATCCAACTCACCCAGCACATAAAACCTTTGATAGGGGTAACCAGTACATGGGCCACATTCCATTAAACCATAATAGATACCCGTCAGGGTGGAAAACAATGGATGAAGTGGATCAATACCCAGACCTATTTAATGCGATAAACAGTAGTGCTCTGTATAAAGCAAAGATCCCACCATGGGAATTAAAAGTGCCAGAAACTGACTCCCACTTAACAAAGATCATAAATAAATCTAACGACATAATCTCAGCAAAAAGTAAAACACTAGAGTACATAGAACGGTATATAAAT
The DNA here is from genome assembly GCA_024509875.1 of Oreohelix idahoensis. Classification (NCBI taxonomy): domain Eukaryota; kingdom Metazoa; phylum Mollusca; class Gastropoda; order Stylommatophora; family Oreohelicidae; genus Oreohelix; species Oreohelix idahoensis. Next base: position 246,151 of record JAMPIV010002454.1, read on the forward strand.
AATAGCCTAACTATATATACAGATGGGTCAAAAGATGAAGAAGGACAATTAGGAGCAGGAATAGCAATACCAAAATTAAAAAATTTATAAAAGATACAAAGTAACAGGTAATACATCCATCTTTACAGCAGAATTAGTGGCAATCCTAAAAGCTTTAGAAATAGCTGCAGAAAATCCACCAAAAAAAGTAACCATTCTCACAGATTCCCTATCATCAGTATTAGCTATCAGAAACAGAAATGAATGTAGCAGGCCAGATATTATAGAGGAAATACTACAGGTTAATACATATCTACAAACTATAGGATGCAGTGCAACAATAACATGGGTACCATCACATGTGGGGATAGCAGGAAATGAGCTTGCAGACAAAGAAGCCAAAGGGGGGAGAGCTAGCCATAACAAAATTGAAGTAGGCTTAGGGAAGTTTGAAATTAAGAGCTTAATTGCTCAAGCAATAACTAAAGAGTGGATAACAGCATGGGACCAAAGTAAAAAAGCAAGACACTCATATAAAATCCTTAAAAAACCAAGCAAAAAATGTCAAATAAAAGATGAACTAAAAATACCAATTAATAAAAAATTGCTGAGGCTCAAGCTTGGAACTGGATATTTCATGATTGAGGAACCCACATGTGAAGAGTGTCAAGAACCAAACACAATTAGACACTTTCTGGTGGACTGCAAGAAATATGACCAACAGAGGCAAAACATTAAGACATACTGTAGTAACCACAATGTAGAAATGAGGGTAGAAAATCTCATAGGCACAAAGACCCCTTCAGAAATGCAAAAGTTAATAAAACACTATATTACAAAAACTAAAGCTAACATATAAAAAACAAATAAGGATTTGAGTCAGTAGTCCAAACTCGTGAAAGACTCGCCACAGATACATACAGATTAACCAAAGAAACCATCCAGTGAAAATTAAAAACATACTAACTTAGAAAATAGCATATTTTGGAATTTCTTTTAAAAACCATGTTGAACTATAACTACAAAAGGAAAAATACCGACTAGAGATAATATAGTATAAAATAAATACAAACAAAAACATATTACAATAAAGGAAACACGTCCTGATATAACCAACAACTCCATGTACATGGTAGATGGTTGAAAGGGGCGTGCTACAAAGAAAAGTAGCAAACACATTAAAAAAAAAAAATATATTGTATTACTCGTGAGGATAACTAAACAAGCAACCATTGACTAATAGCTCGGGCGTTGGCGTATCTGGCGAGTCCTGTTTAGGGCTATATGCTATCAGATAAATAATGTTGGTTTTTTTCAGGACTTAGTATCTATCAACGCTGATCGGGTTAGCAGTCAACAGAGGTGACTCTTTTTTTGGATGGTAAATGCGCTCTGATATAACCAAATAGGTTGAAAGGACCGCGCTTCGCCAGGAGAAGGCAAAAAAGAAAAAAAAAATGTAGGTAAGCTGCTTCACCGTCGATAGTAAACTCTATATAGAGCGATACAACAGGAGGCAATCTGATCATCAAAAGTGGTTCATCTTCGATCAAGTGTTTCGGCCCCTTATTGTCCGAAAAAAAACTCTTAAGGGGGGCGGGCCCACTTGGGTCATGACTTCCAAGTGTCAGCCTCCTGTTCAGAAGGGAACAAAATAAACACGACTTATTTACTGTTCAAATGACTATCTTGTTCATCCTTATTTATTATTTTCCACGTTATTGGTCCGAAAGTTTCCTAATTAAATTTACTAGTTTCCCACCTGGGTCATGACTCCCAAGTGTCTCAGCCGCCTGTTTTGTGTAAAAAATGAACTCACTCCACCTTGGTTGCAGCTTTAAAATCCACATTTCCGCCAGCCGGAGGCAATTGTGAAAGCAACCCCTATGTTGAAAACAGCACACCACGACTAGGGACAGACACTGACACACCTGCGTGATGTTGAATTCAGCTCCTGGCTTACTAGGCCATCTAAGTCCTGCCATGTTGCTGAGCGGCTCATCTTTGCGACCATCTCACCGTCAAATATAGGAGAGTGCTTAACTGTTTTCGCAAAGAAGAAGTGTTCGTCTTGCACTACACATTACTGGACACAAGTATTTCGGCCTTTATTTAGTCTATACTTGCTGATAGGAAAGTTATAATAGTGATTGCGTCTTTAAATTGTCTAGGTTCCTCACAGTACCTATAAACCGTAGTTGTATGAGTGTCGTGAGAATGACATCAGCCAATGACGGACTTTTTAGGGTGCAAATTGACTGTGCGTCCTTACCCGGTTTGCATTCACCATTTGGATGGTCTTCGGTAAGCGTATTTCATATTAATTGGAAATAAAAACAAAATTTATCCTAATTATAACCCATCAGATGTTGAACAGGATATTTTCATCATTAAGGTAACAAAACATTATATTTATTTCCTGTTGTCTGGTGTTGTGACGTGGGCTTTATTTTTCTCCCGTTCTCTCTCTCTCTCTCTCTCTCTCTCTCTCTCTCTCTCTCTCTCTCTCTCTCTCTCTCTCTCTCTCTCTCTCTCTCTCTCTCTCTCTCTCTCTCTCTCTTCATTCCGTTCTTTTACAGGTGTATACATTGTATTCCTTAAATTACTTTGCCTGTCCCTCCTTACTTCGCATTAAACGGTTTCAAGATTCCTACATTAATAATTGCTCAGAGTATCAAATTCACTCATCCTTTCAAATCATTTACTGGCGTCAACAGAACAGGGTTGTAGGTCAGCCAGCATTAATGGAATGCAGCAAATGCGTGGACTATCTTCGTGGTAGTAGAGAATATAATGAGTTTTCACACGGTAAAGAAATTTATGTCCATGAAACAGAATTCAAATGAAAAGAGTGTCTCTGAGTTAATTAATGGAATATTTGGAAATGGTCCAGGAAAATGAGTGTGTGGTCTCCCATAAATCTGTCTCTAGTAAAATGAAATTTCACTGCTTCTTAATATTTAAGATTTTATCTAGCCAGACCACAGCAATGCAATCCAAAAAACTATGGTCATGAAAGAACCCATCCCGCAGCAGCCATAAGGCATACGTCTTTCTTTTGAAAAAAGCGTCGCTTTTTTGCAAAAGTACAGCCGAGTGGGTGAGTGAGATATATAATTACATTGATTGGTAGGTATATTCAATTGCATGCATATACATATCACTTTTGATGGTTATTATTCACTAGCATAACTGATCTTTATGGTGTTGTAGATGCATTATATGACTTAACTATTAAGACATGCATTTGAAAGATAGATATCTCCCTGAGTGTCACAGCAGACTATTATCTATTTGGATGACTTACCTTCCCTTGATGTCATTGTTGAATATAATCTATGTGGGCGAATTATCTCTCTTTTTATGTCACTGAATGGAATTTGAAGCATATATTTAGCTAGAGCATATTTGCAAATTTTTGGGTGTGCTGAGATAATATTGTAATGCTCCACATTTTAAAGGAATAATTCACTTCCAAATTGTATTGAGATTGAGAATTAAATGCAGCTGGTGCATTTTAATAATGATAATAATATTACGGAATTATGAATGGCTTTGTAAGATAGTACATTTCATTTCTTGATAATGAGTAGAGCCAGAAACTTTGAATATTGATTGTTAAAAGAGATGTGATTTATTGCAATACTTTGGTGAACATGGTTGATATGAAGCTGACACCATGTGCAATGAAGGACAATTAGTGTTGGTGGCTAACTGTAGATGTAAAAGATGTCTTTTATCCTATATCTGATTTTTTTAAATAACCTTATGGCGTGCTGTATGCTTACATATTGTTTGTCTCACATGTATAAACTGTAGAGCCAACAGTACAAAAGACACATATTGATCTGTACTGTGAATTCTGATGGACGGGCGATACATGGACTAGATAATTAATCTCTTCCGAATGTAGGATTACCAAAGTCAAATTGTATCTTTCCCAGTTCTTTAGGGTAGTCTACACCAGGAACTTCCATCTTCATTGATGACGAGAAACCTGAATCAGGGAAAGAAAGCTTCACAAACCTGAGATAGCTCTACACTTAACATACAACCCCTTTCCCAAACCTGGAGAAATCAGGGAGTAACAGTGATTGCAGTCAGGAATCCAGCTAAGTGAAACCACCAAGAACCAACCACTGAACTCTATTCAACTCAACTTAATAAAAGTCCTTATGATAAATTATCAATAGTTTTTGTGAACTAAACTCAACTGAAATCAACTTCATAAAGTCCATATCTTCTTCTTCTGTGATCCTTAGCCGCCGACCGTCAAAACAGTCAGTGGCCATTACGCCTGGTGGCGTCTTGTAGGTCAACAACAAATTGATTCCACTTTGCTCGGTCGGCGGCCATCCTTCGTACAGTGCCCCAACTCTGGTTCATTCTTTGCATCTCAGCCTCCACAGTCCTCCGCCAAGTTGTTTTTGGTCGGCCTCTCTTTCGTTTTCCTTCAGGGGTCCATAGCATAGCTGTTCTTGTGACGGCATCGGGGTCTCCTCTGAGGACATGACCAACCCAGCTCCAGCGTCTGCCAGCTATGATGGTATGCATGTCCTCTTGCTTGCTCCGAGTAAGCTGATCTTGGTTGGTGATGGTATTCGGCCAAAAAATTCGGAGAATTTTTCTTAGGCATGCTGTGTGAAAAGAGGACGATTTCGACATTTCCTTCTCTGTAACTCTCCAGCTCTCCGCGCCATAGAGAAGCACAGAAAGCACACAGCTCTGATATAATCCTAATTTTGTGCTTGTGCTGTACTGAGAGGACTTCCAGATGTTGTTTAGACTAAAAAAGGCTGTTCTTGCTTTGTTCATTCCATTGTTGATGTCTTTGCTTGCTCCGCCGTCTGGTGTTACTATGCATCCTAGGTATGTGAAGGCATCTGTCTGTTCCAGTTGCTGATTCCTTATTGATATGGGCTCAGGGTTGCTCACATTGAGCGTCATGACCTCTGTCTTCTTTAGGTTGATGTTCAAGCCCACCTGCTGGCTATACTTATTAAGTCTATCCGTTTTTTCCTGGATGTGTTGATGTGAATGTGCTAGCAGTGCAATGTCATCTGCATATTCTAGATCTTCCAATGTAGAAAATGTAGTCCATCTTATTCCTCTTGGATTGCCCTCTGTTGTCTGGCGCATCACCCAGGCAATATATAGTGAACAGTACAGTCAGCTGGACTGCAGAGATGAGGAACTACAAGATACATATCATGGGAATAAGCGAGAGCAGATGGACAGGTAAGGGGAGAATAAAAACAGCTACAGGGGAAACAATACTTTATTCTGGCAGAGAGGATGGTCAGCACAACGAAGGCGTAACCATTATCCTGAAGAAAGGAATGGAAAGGTCTTTACTGGAATGGAAACCCATCAACAACAGACTGATAAGAGCAAGACTGAGAGGGAGGTTCACCAACACCACAATTATACAATGCTATGCACCAACAAACGACAGCGATGAAGAGATCAAGGACGAGTTCTATCAACAGGTACAAAAAGAAATGGAAACTACACCCAGGTACGATCTCATTATAGTAATGGGAGACCTAAATGCGAAAGTGGGAGCACACAATAATTATAACAAAAGAGTAATGGGGAAATGCGGCAGTGGAACAGCAAATGAGAATGGGGATAAATTAATAAGCTTCTGCAGTATTAACAACCTGGTCATTGGAGGAACACTTTTTCCACACAAGGAATTGCACAAGTTAACATGGGAATCACCAAACGGACGAGACAGAAACCAGATAGATCACATAATGATCAATGGCAGATGGAGACATGCACTACAAGACGTGAAAGTAAGAAGAGGCGCACATGTGGGAAGTGATCACCACCTAGTAGTAGCAAGACTGAAAGTGAAACTCAGAGCTGCTGGACCAGTTGCAGTCAAACAGAAAAGATACAACATCACGAAACTGAAGGATCCCCTCACCAGCAAAGCTTTCGTGGTCGACGTAAAGAGAAGATATGAGATTATCAAAAGCCAGGAAAGAACAGAGACGGATGATGTTGACCAGAGATTCAACACCATCTCAACAATATACAAGGAAAGCAGCAAGTCATGCTTGGGATTCCAGGAAAGAAAGAGCCAAGACTGGATAACACCAGATACGATAAACACCATAGCGAAGAGAAAGGAAATGAAAAAGAAAACAGAAGCTAAGTCTCCCAGGTTAAAGGCAATATATAGTGAACAGTACAGTCAGCTGGACAAGGAAGTAAAACGTCAAACCCGTGCTAACAAAAGGACATTTCTAGATGACCTTGCAAGACAAGCAGAAGAGGCAGCGCTGAGAAATGAACAAAGCACGGTATACAAAATAACTAAAATCATCAGTGGAAAACGAGGTGCAAACAATTTTACATTAGTAAGAGATAAGCACGGAAATCTCATCACGACAGTAGAGGGACAGGAAACAAGATGGGCAGAGCATTTCAAAGAAACTCTGAATAAGGAATCACCAGACACAATTGAATGTTCCTGAGGCTGAAAATGATCTAGATGTTAATACAGACATCCCACGAAAAGAAGAAATCATCACAGCAATCAAAGGGTTAAAGAATGGAAAAGCTCCTGGTCATGATAACTTAAATGCAGAGCTATTTAAGACAGATCTGTAATATGAATACATTAAAGTACGAACCACACATTGTAATATAATGCGAATCTTGACATGTACGATATCCTGTAAATAAACATGGCTACAAACTGAACATGCTTTTACTGAGTGCCTTCTGAAACATGTGTGTGCTTGTGTAGATGACGAGGTAATGCTTATATACATACATCATAACATTACATGGTGGCAGCGGTCGATACCGGACTGACGCAAAAAACAGCTACACGATAACACGTGAGTACAGTATTCGGCTAATTTTCGTCATCGAGGTCAGCCATGGCGGCGAAACAATATCGCAACGCACCGCAAATGAGATTCGCCGGTAAAGATGATAAGAGTGAAGCTTTCTTGTTATGGCGCCAACGCATAGATCTATATTCCAAGACCACTGGTCTGGAAGGACAAACCCTAACTCCATATATCCTAGAAGCATTGGACGATGAAGGTTTGAAAATTTACAACAGTTTTGCTACCGCTATGCCTGTGGAGTCGGCGACAGACCCCGCAGCCATATTGGACGAATTTGAAAAACGTCTGATAATAAAGCACACGAATTTTAGAGCGGCAAGATTAGAACTTCACCACCTGCGACAGAAACCTGGTGAAAGTCTAGATGATTTTTTCACTCGCATCAAGGAGAAAACAAGTGTATGCAAATTTAACAAAGAAGAAGAAAAAGAGCGAATTATCGAACAGATCCTTCTCAGCACACCAATGCCAGAGTTCCAGAAATGGATACTGAGCCAGAGTGATACACTAACTGTACAACAACTTCTGGATGAAGGCAGGAAACACGAGGCACAAGCACTAAACATTAAACAAATTCAGCAAGGTACATTAGCAGCCCAGGTGGATGCAGTGAAAAGCTATAAACCCAAACACAACAAAGCAACTGGTTCGAAGCAACAAGAAAAACACAACACAAGCAGAGGTGCTATGTGTAAATGTTGTGGCCTAAACCACATACAAAACCACTGTCCAGCTAAAGACTCTACATGTCATTACTGCAGAAAGAGGGGCCACTGGATAAAATTATGTTTCAAGAGGAAACAAGACAGTGCTCAACACAACCTTCACAGCAGAGAGTCATCAAAACAAACACACTTTATGATGACTGAGGACCTTGACTCCAGTGAAGAAAGTGATCCTTCCACATTTGATACTGTGAAGATACTAACTTTCAGTAATGAACCAAAGAGAACGCAGGCTTTCTGCAAGGTACAATTCCGAATACCAGGAATTAAAAGGCACAAAGAAAGATATATTCGGTTCAAGATAGACACAGGTGCCCAAGGTAACACTCTACCCTTAAGAATATTCAGACAGATCATGCCTGACAAGGTGGATGAGCAAGGATTTCCCACAAGGGATGTAAAAAGTAGGAGTGGCAGGACAAAGCTAAGAGCTTACAATGGAACAAGTATAGACTGTTTCGGAGCAGTAACACTTGAATGTTTATACAGAAACTCTGAATGGACATCGTCAACATTTTACTTGGTAGATGTTGAAGGACCTGCAATTTTGGGTTTACCAATGTGCGAAAAGCTGAGTGTGGTAACTATTAACAACATTAAAGCTGACAAAAAAGAACATCTTACTCTACACGTCACTGGAGTAGATGACCTTAAACAGCGATTCCCAGAACAGTTCGACAGAATAGGCAAACTTCCAGGAAAGGCGAGATTCTTTTTAAAAGACAACGCTGAGCCAAAGATAGACCCACCTAGAAAGTATCCTATACATGTTAAACAGAAACTTGCCACAGAACTAGAAAAGATGGTGCAGAATGATGTTATTAGAAAGGTTGAAGAGCATTCTGATTGGTGTAGTAGTATCACAACCGTTCTGAAGCAGGATGGTTCTCTTCGGGTTTGCCTTGACCCAAAACACTTAAACAACAGTCTAAAGCGCTGTCCACACAGAATGCATACAGTGGAAGAGATAACTCACAGATTCCACAATGCCAAATATTTTTCTAAACTAGATGCTGTACACGGATACTAGAGTGTTGAGATAGCAGAGGAAAGTCAACTCCTTACAACTTTTCGAACACCATTCGGCAGATATTGTTTCAAGAGACTCCCATTTGGTTTGAATGTATCACAAGACATCTTCCAACAGAAGATTGACAACATTGTTGAGCAATGTTCTGGTACAGTGGCTATTGCGGATGACATTGTAGTCTGCGGCAGGTCAGAACAAGAACACGACCGTAACTTGATTAACTTGATGCATGTAGCACAGGCCAATGGGCTAACATTCAACAGCAAAAAGTGTACAATTAAGGCAACGGAGATACAATTTTTTGGATTGCTGTACACCCAGAATGGTGTAAAACCAGACCCTAAAAAGGTTGAAGATATTCATGACATGCCAACACCAGCTACAAAGAAGGAACTGCAACAATTCTTAGGTGCTGTCAATTTCCTAGCACAATTCATACCAAATTTGTCAGCTGCTGCAGAACCTTTGCGATCTATACTACAGAATGAAACTCCGTATGAATGGTCAGAAGACTACCAACACATATTCAACCACTTGAAGACCCTCATATCATCTGATGCATGCTTGAAATACTATGACATGCAAGCACCCACTTTTCTCATGGTTGATTCCAGTCTGAAAGGCCTAGGAGCAGCACTTTTGCAACCAGACAAAAATCCTGAAGGACACTATGCCAAAGAACTTCGTCCTGTAGCTTACGCAAGCAAATCATTAAGTTCTGGCGAAAAGAAACTTGCAAACATTGAAAGAGAAATGCTAGCTGTACGTTTTGGAATCAAACGCTTCCACACATTTCTTTTCAACCGCCCATTTACAATTCTCTCAGATCACAAGCCACTTGAGATGATTCATAAAAAACCAATAGCTTCAGCACCACCACGACTACAAGCTCTGTTATTGGAAACACAAGGTTATGATTTTAATATTTAGTATATCCCAGGAGAGGATATAGGTCTTGCAGATGCTCTCAGCAGACTACCAAACCCCAACAAGACAGCAGATCTTACCCCAAACATCAAAGTTGATTTTGTCAAGTTTAGCGATAATCGGCTTGAACACATCAGAGAAGACACAATGAGAGATCCTATCCTTAACTCTCTCAAAGAACTGATATACCATGGATGGCCAAGCTCTATCAGGGAAGTTCCAACACACATCCGTCCATACTACTCGATGAGGGACGAGTTAAGCATCGAAGATGGTCTGATCCTTAAAGGAGATCGCATTGTTGTACCAGAAACACAACGCGATATCATCCTTAAACAGCTCCATAATAGTCACCTTGGTATTGTGAAGACACAACTGAGAGCAAAGAAAGATGTTTACTGGCCACAGATAAACAAGGACATAGAAACACTATGTAAAAACTGTTCAATTTGCCAAGAACATGCAAATAGGCAGTGCAGAGAACCTCTCATACCGATGAAATTAGATCAGACAACGGTCCACATTTCTCAGGTCAAGCATACAGAAACTTCACTAAGGACTGGAAGATCAAACACACAACATCATCACCTAGATACCCTAAATCTAATGGTTTCATTGAGAGACAGATACAAACTATCAAGTCAATCATGAAGAAAACAAGAACAGAGGATGTACACCTAGCACTCTTGAGATGGAGAACAACACCGGTAGACAGTAAGATCGACAGTCCAGCAGAACTTATGTTTGATAGAAGAATTAAAGACCTCCTACCATCTAAGGTCCACTTCCGTCCACAACATAGAGACAGCACATATGATCAACTTCAGCATCGTCAGCAAGTTCAGAAATCCAACTATGACAAATGTGCTAAAGACTTACCACCATTATATCCTGGTCAGCATGTGACTACCTACAACCACAACAATGACACATGGTCAAAAGCAACAATCATTTCCAGAAACCCTGAACCCAGGAGCTATACTTTAAGACCAGACAGCAGCAGCAACCTCCTGAGGCGAAACAGAGTGGACATAAGAGAAATCCCACAGAATACAACAGAACAGAGAATTCCCATGCTTTCAACAGACAATGCAGTAACTCCAGACTTTGATGCCCCACAAAACCAACAAGCGCCAAGGCCGAAATCACAACCAACTCAAGCTAAACCAGGGACTTCCGCAGAACCACCAGCACTTTACACCACTCGTTCTGGCCGTACAGTGACACCTCCCAGCCGATACAGACAGTGACATATATATACTCACACTGAGCATTACACATACTTATCCTTTCTCACATGAAACATTTCGTTGGAAATGTTTGCACACATTTTTTTTTTCAAAAAAGGGGGGATGTAATATGAATACATTAAAGTACGAACCACACATTGTAATATAATGCGAATCTTGACATGTACGATATCCTGTAAATAAACATGGCTACAAACTGAACATGCTTTTACTGAGTGCCTTCTGAAACATGTGTGTGCTTGTGTAGATGACGAGGTAATGCTTATATACATACATCATAACATTACAAGATCAAGAGCTAGCAGCAGAACTATTAGAACCACTATTTGCACAAGTCTGGAAAACAGGGACAACACCAACAGAGTGGAGAAAAGGAATAATTGTCAAATTGCCCAAGAAGGGAGATCTTGCAGACTGCAATAATTGGAGAGGAATAACTCTTCTCTCAGTTCCCAGCAAAATACTAGGCAGGATAATTATACAGAGAATCTCAAAAGCAGTAGACCACAAACTGAGGAAAGAACAAGCAGGATTTAGAAAGAACAGAAGATGTGTAGACCATATATATTTACCCTCAGGAACATTATAGAGCAGTGCTCAGAATGGCAAAGACAGCTGTACATTAATTTCGTTGATTTTGAAAAGGCTTTTGACAGCATACATAGGGACAGTTTATGGAAAATACCGAGGGCTTATAGAATTCCAAGCTGCATAGTGTCAATTATAAAAAGCCTTTATGCCAACTTTACGTGTAGCATTGGGCCGAGCAACCTAACCTTTGAAGTGAAGACAGGAGTACGACAGGGATGCCCCTTATCAACCACTCTATAAAGTCCCTATGAAGAATTATAAACAGTTTTTGTAAACAAAATTCAAATCAACTTTATAGAAGCCGCGCTGGTGTAGTGGTTACCAAACTGCGCTGGCGACCGGGTGACCCAGGATCAAACCCGGGCAATGACATGTGAAGTTTTTCGTCTGGACTGGATTAACCCAGGGACAGGCGGCTCCTGAGCCGACCCAGCTCTAATGGGTACCTCCGAAATCGGCGAGTATCTGCCTGAATGGCGAGGGCCACTTGTCTCTGTACAAGAAAAAAAAGGGATACTCACGTAAATATAAGTCTCAGGTTAGACATACTAAACTGAGACTTCGCCTCGAGTAATAGCGGGCGTACAAAAAAAAAATGTCATAGAAGTCATTATGATGAATTATCAGGACATCAGAACTTGACCCAAATTTGTTAAAGGCTTATGCTAGCAATGACGATGTTCTGTACCATCTGCTCAAGGTCTTCCCATATCTTCTTTATCCATTTTATTTATTTCTCCAGAAACCAGGACATACTAAGACTTTAACACACGAACAAAGGAAATTAAAAGGACATATCTACAAAGGCGAGGGTCTCTTCTGACCTCTGCCTTCCAGGGCTCACTCGAAGCTGGGGCGCCTGGGATGTATCCGGCTCACCTGACAGTAGTTACGCCACTGGACAGATCACTAAAACAAGAAATTGGCAAGAACTGCAAAAGGCAAAATCAATTTCCGGCAGCATAATAAGCATTTTCACTAACAAAAAGAAACAATCACTGGCAATGAGGAAGAGAATATTATGATACAATCCCATTTTACTTTATGAGTGTGAGACATGGATAACAAACTTCACACATAAATGTTTAAAAAAAAACAAAAAAAGAAAGCTGGAGGCAGCAAATATGTGGTTCCTAACAAGGATGCAATGAGCCCCTTGGGTAGCCAGAAAATAAAATCAGAAAGTTCTCGGAGAAATGTAATAAAGTTCTCAGAGAAATGTAATAAAGTTCTAAGAGAAATGTAATAAAGTTCTCAGAGAAACGTCATAAAGTTATCAGAGAAATGTAATAAAGTTCTCAGAGAAACGTAATAAAGTTCTCAGAGAAACGTAATAAAGTTCTCAGAGAAACGTAATAAAGTTCTCAGAGAAATGTAATAAAGTTCTCAATGAACAGGACACGACACGGGCAAAGTTCTTTTGCTTCTTGGTCATCTACTTTTGCCAGTTGCTTCTAGTCCATACTGATGGCTAAATCAGCTTCAACAGCATAGTGGTTGCACCCCAAATATCTCTTTCACTATGCTCCTTCAATGGCATCATTAGATAGAATTCTGTGAACTGATCCTGCATAATTTCTTCAACCTTTTTGTATTCTTTGTCAAACAGTGTCGGACAAGAAAATACCCACCTTCTACACTGTGTCCTATTATGTGGACATGAAGCATTCTGCTACTGTTTCTTTTTCTATGTCCAGGCCAATTAGTAAAATAAATTGATACTTTCTGAGACCTCAGTCCTCGAGACTATTTATAGAATGTTTAGAAACATGATATTTTTTATCACAAGTGGTGTTCATAAATTTAGGCCTTCGCAGTCCAACCTGGCAAATGTATAGCTGGCTGTATTAGAGGTGTATATGAATATGGGTCAGGTTTTAAAAAAATAACAATGGAGGGCAGGTGAAAAAAAAGGTAAGATATGTCAAAGTCGGTTGAATAGGAAAGATAGGAAAAGTTAATTAATGCTGAACTAGTAAGACTGGGGTTGTCCACAAATGTCGATCATCACATAATTCTGGCCTTTTTTTCTTTTGCATCTGCAGCACAATTAGAAGACTGAGAAACTCCTTTGTTGATTCTGAATGAAGTTATTTTACCTATTTTTGTAAAGTTAAAAAAAAAAGAAGTTTTTTTTTCAAAGGATGTAATTTATCTTCTTCCATACCAAATGGATACAATCAAACGGCAAAAAAAGTAATTAATAACAACTAGTAAATATATCCATCAAAATAATGACAGGGAAATAACTAAAGCATACGTCTTAACCTTCCAGCCTCTTCAGCACATTAAGAAGACTGGAGAACTCATTTAGTGATTCTGAATGAAGTTATTTTACCAACTTTTGAAAAGTTTTGAATAAATACTTTTGGCTGTTTTTTTTTTTTTTTTTTTGTCAAGTGATGTAATTTATTCTCTTCCCTGTCAAAAAAAGACCAAACAAAAGGCTCAAAAAAATATATTGTAGATTTTTGTAAACACTTTACCGTGTGTTTTCTATTTATTTAAAATATAACTGCAACTTTTGAGGGGAAAAAGATGAACGTTACATGAGCGTCGTGCAGTTTAGTGCAAAGGCCAGAAGCACACGACTTTTATCTAATTCCCAGACTGCAATTTTGGTGCGAAAAAGTTTGTGACTAACGTCCATGATGACATGCCTGAGAGAATTAAATATATAATGGATATAAGTTGTCGACGAGGGAGTTGTTATCTATTACGGCAAAAAGTTAGCTATTGCAGATAGAAGTTAACTATTGTGGATAAAAGTAGAAACATAATTTACGTAAGGAGCGAGTATGACCCCTTAATTTTTGTGTGATATCACATTTTTCAAAAACCGTCTCCCCCCATCATCACAACATTTTGACCCCCCCCCCCTCCCCCCCCCCCCCCCTCCCCCCCCCCCCCCCCGTGTGACCCCAACTTTTACGTGGGACGACCCCATCCCCCCCCCCCAACATTGTACATTTGACAGTTTAGCAATGGAACAACACAGGTGTTTGTAAGGATATTTTGAGAAAACCCTTTTTGAGTTTTATTACATTTCCTGCATCTGGTGTTTGTTTTTGTGGCTGATGAGTCTTTATTTATTTTGTGTGTGTTCATGAAACATAACTGTAAATAGCAGTATTGTTTTACAGTTACTCTAACATACATACCACTTAGTTTCTCACTCAAGATTTTTTATCATTCCTCTCAAAGAAATATCTAATGTATCATACTTAACACAAACAAATAATTCATTTGTATACATTTATTACTAGTTTTAAAACATTTTCAGAAACCATTAGAATATGAATTTGTCAACATACAGGAATGTAAAACTGAGGGTGTCTGTGTTTGAAATACAATTGTTAGTAAATTAACCTTTAAGAGACTTTTGTGGGTTTGAAACTGGATAAGGAAAATTAAATAACTACTAATTTAATTTATATCAAATATATATTTCATTTTTTTTTTTCAATATGCTTATTACTGAGATCTGTCATTTAATTGTCTACATCTGGTGCCATTGCTGACACTCCTCCCTCCTCTCGTGATAAACTGCTGGGGCAAAGGGCATGTCTGCCACCATCTACTGGAATGCTTGCTCCCGTGATGAATGATGCTTTGTCAGAGACTAAGAATGCAATGCAGTCTGCCACTTCCTCTGGTTCTCCATATCTGCCCAGGGCATGTGTGAATCTGGCACGCTTTAGATACTGCAATAAATAATTATGCAGAGAATTCAATGTACTCATATATATGTGTGCATGACAACAGGAAAAATGTATGATGAAGAGTGGCAAATATCTGAACAGTTAACTATCAACTTTAACATACTTTTCAATGCAAAAATTTGATCTAAATCTTTTTTCTTTGGTCCTAATTTTAAACTTCATAAGCTGTATGTGGGATTATTAACCTTCTGCACAACAGCACCACTGTGGCTTCCTTTGATCTCCTCGCTTGTCTCTTCATTGTCACTGATTTGAATTCCTATCATAGCATCAGCTCAGTGTAACAATGAAGAACTCTCTCTCCCTTGCTTCCATGAATATAGACTTCTTACATGAACTTTTCCCTCATTCATCTGTGGTCCTGTGCCATCAGTTTCAAGTCTTTTCATGTTTCCTTTATCACTTTCATGTGTGTCTTCAGTTTCAGTCTCCAAGTGTTTTTCACATCTTCCTCTACCTCTCTTACTCAAGGGATTCTACAGAAAGAACTGCATTGTAATGCTATTAGTAGGCTTTCTCAATGTGTGTCATATCCAATGCCAGCAACTTCTACTCACTTCTTGGTCCACTAACACTTGTCTTGTTCTTGTCCATAGTTCCACACTGGTGATCTTGTCATGCCATTTAAATCCCACTAATCCACATTAGCACCCATTTCGTATTCATTATGCAGACTTTAATTTAAATTCATACAGAATTCTGCACAGCATATCTTTTAACTAGATCTTTCCAATTTTTTAATTTCCTGGCTTTTCTCCTTCAGTTCTTTCCATGCTTTCCTTTCATCTTATTCTCATCTTTAATTCTCAGTAGTTATGTGGCCTTCCTCTATGTCTTCTAGCCTGGACTTTCCAGATCAAGAAAATGCTGCTAGCTTATAACTTTAAATGTGTGTCCTTTTCTGTCAACAATGTATTTTCCCCTCATCTCTTGTCATTGTGTTCTCCATATTGGTTATTGTACCATTTTAGATTCTCTCTTCTGAGCAAATATGAATGTTTGTAACTTCTAGTGATAAACTGCCAGAGTTAAATAAAGCCCTATGTGAAGTAAATATCAAAAGAAGGGTAGTGCTACAGTGGATACCATCACAATGTGGCATACCAGGAAATGAGAGAGCAGATACGTTAGCAAAAGAGGAGGCAACACAGGAACAAAAAAGAACAAACAATCACCTTCCAGGAAAAGGAATACCCTTATAAAGGCCATCAGGAAAATTGACCAACAAAGAGACAACTACCTGTCGTAATTTTTATCTGAGAGGGTGCTGATGAATATTGGTCCCTTTAGAGTGTAAAGTGATATTGAAGGCTCTGAAAGAATAAGGAGTTAGGAGAATGAGGTAGTAGATTCACAAGCGCTGGGAAGGAGCAAGGACAGTCTCTGATTACGACAATATCTGTTTTCTCACAGACTACTCCTATCTCTCTTCTGCACAAACAATTGTTTGTCAGTTCCAGTCGCTCAGGCGCGCTCACCGATTTGGTGATTCTGTCGCTCAACGTACATGAATACAAACTACACAGATGGAAATGTTTGGAGTTTTAAGCCAACCGACAACCAACACAATTAATGATTAATACTTTTATTATCATAAAGGACTCACACATAATTGTACATTTACAGTCAAAAATCAAAGGTTACAGAATACAAATATGATAAGGGAAGAGAGGGTTTTTTGAGGAGAAATATCCCATCCCATACATGCCACACCTCAGACATGAAAAACCTGTACAACAAATCCAAAAACCCTGTACAGAGACCCGCAAAACCTGTACAGACTGAAAAACGTAACAATAGAGTTAATTAATGTACAAATATATTCAACTAGATGGTTCTGCACCATCATAGTGACATGCGCCCTTTGCCTTTTTAAGCATGTCTTCACTTGCTTTAAAACCTTAACAACAAGAGTTAGAATTTATTTTGTACCGGTATTGTAGAAAAGCTGTGACTGTATCATCATTTAGTCTATTTCTGCAAAAAAAATTAATACAATTTATGGTGGAAATGAAGAACAGTTTGGTGTGTGTTCTATAGTGCCTTATAAAAGTATAGATCTAAAGAGACCAGTAATAAGCGTTATAAGGGGTTAGGTTTAGGAATCTTAAATCAAATATAAAATATATATATATATTATATATATATATATAATATATATATATATATATAAATATATATTATCTATAATATAATATATATATATATATATATATATATATATATATAATTTTAAAGCTAGCAATGAAAATATAAACTGGCGCAATATTATATATTCTCTACCGAACTTCAAAAATTGGAATAGCCGTTATACCCATACGAATTTTAGTGTCAATCAAACATTGATAGTAATTAATTATTTAATAAATATAAATCATTGGATGACCGTAATGATGATCACCCAAGGCAAAATCACATTGTTTTTTAAAGAAACGAAATTAAAACTAAGAAGAGAAGTAACTCCAAATAAACTTTTCTCTGACCTGGTTAAGATGCAAATTTGCCTTGCTTTTGTGGTTTTTTTTCAGTTTCATATATTTTGGTCATATCGGAATGACGGTCGCCGAATGCTCCGCATGTATTATTTTCGTACCATTTAGATTTCGGGTTAACCCTAACCCCAACTGTAACCCTAATCCTAACTCTAAATGGTACGAAAATACATGCAGAGCATTCGGCGACCGTCATTCCGATATTAGGCCTACCCATAATTTGTTTTGTATTATTATTCAAATTTACATTTCTTACGCACTTTCTACCGTAAACCTAACCTCAACCTTAACTCTAAATGGTACGAAAATACAAATATTAAACATACTCGACGGCAATAAAGGTAAAGATTACCAGAATCTCAGTAAAAAGAGTTGTCAGAATCATTCAAGTTGAATAAATTCAACTCAAACAAGAATTTTCGTGCTCTTTTTTCCACAAAATGTTTATGATTCGGCGGTATGGCAGCGTCCATGTTTGTAACTTTCGCTTTTGTAAAATCACACTATTATCAGTTCTACCGTATTCGCTAGCAGTAAAATATTTTGTTCGTTTCAAGCTTAGTGGCCAGATTTTTCAATGCTGAATCCGATTATGCCCAGCAATTGCCGATACGATTGTAAACAGAAGAGTTCTGATGCTTTTAAAATAGGACGTACGTTTTATAGGTGTATGGGAACGAGGTATCGCACTACTTCCGTGACGTACTCGGTACGGCACAGCGACAAAAATTGTCAAGATTTATGCCGTATGGCGTACGTCATAATGGTGCTGAAAGGGTTAATAATTAGGCGAAAAAACCCGTACAGACCCGTGTACGGCCTGTACACATCTGAAAACGCAAACACCCCGTACAGATTATGGGTAAACCTTTAAGTGTGGCATGTATGCCATCCACCGTTTCCCGTTTATATTTTGCTAACAGAATAAACCCGGTCCCCAAAGACAAGAAAGGGGGGGGGGGGTTGTGTGATCAAGATAGCAAGGCAAATTTTCACCCACTGGTAAAGTATATTTACTCTGAGGCAAGGGTTACAGAAAGAAGGGGGGGGGGGGGGTGTAGAGGAAAGCTAGGTTCTCATTTTGTCTCCCTTTAAAATCAACAAAATTTTACGGAGGGGGAATGAACACAGTTACCCAATCCCGCTAGGAGAGATCCCGTACAAGGAATATAAATGCACCTTAATAACAAGTCAGTTCGAACTAATTAAAAGGGTAAAGAAAAGATTAAATCTCCTTTCATTCAAAAAAAAACACACTAGGGCTTTGGCCATCCCACAAAACACACACGCGACCAGACTTACCAAAATGGTGAACTCTGTTCCACTCTAAGTAAATTATTTATCACAGCAGCTTAATACCGTGGAATAATGAATAGAATGGACTGGTCCCCTCTTATTTCTTCCGTCAGGCCCCAGATTTAACGAGGTAACAACTAGTCTCAAAAAAAACGCCAAGACGGTGTGAGCGTAAAGGCTACTTATTGGTTTAGATAAAGTTTCCCTAATGAATGGCACAGCACTTGGCTAAGCGTGAGGTATGGTGTGGTTCCTAAAATTGGCAGGCAAACTGCTAGCTGGGTGGAATAACTTTCTTTTTTTCCGTACTGTCAAAACAAGTTAAAAAAAAAACACTGAAAGTAAGTTCTTCTTCGAAGGGGGGGGGGGGGGGGGGGGGGGGGGGGGT